>JABFPJ010004469.1:0-13772 GCA_022817425.1 Gryon sp. ZL-2020 | reverse complement strand
AAAAAAAAAAAAAAAAAAAAAAAAAAAAAAAAAAAAAAAAAAAAAAAAAAAAAAAAAAAAAAAAAAAAAAAAAAAAAGAGGAAAGGAATTGTTTTTTTTTGTTTTGGAAGCTTTGAAGCAATCATTGTTCATAATTAAATAAAATAATGTATTATTATGTTAGTCTATTGTTCGATGATATTCTTCACGTCATGCACGAGGAGTGATCACGTGAGAGAGATAATTTAATTAAAAACGGAACTTGTTGATGACAAAGTACGAAGGTTCTAATTTGCGAAGAATTCGTACAACATGCAAAACAAGTTCATCAATACTGAGATATGCTCGCGAAGCATCCGCAGGAAGCGTTTACATTTATGAGACAAGAATGTGTATTCCACACACACGCAAATGCATCCGCATTTCTTCACATTTTGTTATAGAAAATTGTGTTGCCTTAGAAAAACAAAAACAAAAAAAGGTTATTTATGTTGGAATTTCCGAATAATTATTAATTTTTTCTTTTTTTTCAAACAAAAATGTTATACAAAAATCATAAAAAGTCTTAAATACATTGTGTAAGTTGTTGTTTTGTATTACAATATGTTAATATTAAATATTTTTATTGCAGGAATTGGATTTGGATTTGAGTAAACAATGCGGCAGTGTGACATAAATTTACAAGGGATATGTATTTAAACATAACTGACAAACTTCAAACACGACGTGCATTTTAAACTTATTATACGCGAAGTGTAAAAACAAACAAGTGCATTGATTCCGTAATTAAAACCCTACGGCCATAGTAATGCTTCTTAAGGCATGTCATAATAGTTGACGTAACGCAAATGCAACGTAATGTCAAATATAAGTCAGTCGAACCAAATTGTTGATGCAAAATATAAATACAATTTTGTACACTTTTGTATTATAACAAAATGGAGGATTTGTTATAATACAAAAGATTGTTATACAATTTTTCATTTAATTTTGAACTTGGCTGAACTTGGGGCCTTCCAAGATTGGGCCAACATTGGCCCTATGTGGGATTTTTGAGGAACCCACATTGGTTTGAAATGCTTATCTAAAAATTACCAACTTAGGTATTCCCAATATGGGCCTAACGAGGCCTTCCTAGTATGGGATATTTGATGAAATCCAATGTTGGCCTTAATTAAGCCTCAGTAGACCATAAAACCTTACTTATATATGGAATGTGTGGGTAGGCATTTTATACCCTTATTGGGCCTGAATATGGCCCTGGTTAGGCCCTATATTGGCCTTATTCTTCAACTTTGCAATGAATTATACAACATTGGGCCTACATTGGCCCAATCCAGGGCCAATGTAGGCGCTGAGTGTTGGGAAGAAGAAAACCTTAGTAGAACTTAAACACGGTTTGCATAGTTAAAAAGCAGGTCCTGAATTGGCAAAGTCCGGATTGACCTAGTTGGGGTAAACCTGGACTGGGCCAATGTAGGCCCAATATTGTATAATTTGTTGCAAGGTTGCAAAGTAGGGCCCAACTAGGGCCATATTGAGGCTCAATACGGGTATGAAACGCCACCAGGCCTACCAGGTAGGCCTTGTTAGGCCCATATTGGGAATACCTAACTAAGCAATTTGTAGGTAGACATTTCAAACCAATATGGGCCCTACAAAATCCTACATATTGAGGCTTAATTAGGCTAATATTGGATTTTATCAAATATTACACTGAGGATAAAATTCAGAGTTAAAATGACTAATATTTTGAGTCAGAAAATAGTAAAAGTTAAAGTTGACTCAAAAATGTAGTCAAACATCATATTTGACTCAGAAATATAGTCAAATTTAACCATTATTCCAGTTACAGCCGGTTTGACTATAAATGAAAGTTAAACTATGTCTACAACACTATTTTTTATTCATACCAACTTAAAATTTAGTCAAGTTGACCAAATTCGTAGTTCGGTTGCCTATATTCAGATTGTTTTCTTTTCATAATCTTAACCTATTAAATGAAGTGTTATGGAAATTGTCAGCGAGTAATTGTAAAGTAAATTTACGATTTAAAGTGTTTTATATACAATGTTTTGATAAGTTTAAAAGTAATTTTATATAATCATTAATTATTTATAGATTTGCTTATTTAAAGATTCGATAATAGTGGCAGACGAATTTGTTAAGCAAAATTTGAAAAATTTTCGGATGCATGTATAACATCGATATATTTTTGAAAAAAATGCAAGCATATTGTATTGAATGTAACAATTCTGAGAAGATAATTTCTTTTAACGAAATTCGAATAAAGCCACTATTTTAAAAAACAATAAATATTATATTATTAATTATATAATTAAATTCTTTATTAAATAAAACGTTTAAAAAAAATTAGGTATTACTATTTAATAGTACATTAATTAATATATAACGTTATATATTACTTACTTATATAAAATTAGTTTTAACATACGTGTTCAAATCATAATTCTAACATATATATATTTTATGTTTGACATAACCTATTTATAGATGTCATTTGTAAAATTGGTTACCACTTTGGTCGCTTTGACTATATTTCTGAGTCAAAGTAACTCTGAATTTGAGTTGTGTACAATTTGACTAAAATAAAAGTCAGAATTACTCAAAGTCAGTAAAATTTTTCTCAGTGTACTTGTACATTAATTTAATTAAAAAACTTAAAACAAATTTGGTCTAAGCAATAATGATTTAAAAACTTGTAGTACCGAACGAATGAATTTCAGTTTCTCAAAAGCAAAGTGCTTTAAAGTCACCTGCTATTCTGCTAATCTTAATTACAACAATGTAAGAATAAAATTAAAGATCAAAGCACGGGTTTTCGGGCTTTTGATAATATCGGTTTTCGTGAATTTCGAATGGCAAGCACGAAAATGGTATCGATAATCGTTGTCGAGATGTTTCACCCTCGTGTTCTGTCGAGTCGAAAGCAAAAGAGGGTCCTTTTTGTCGACTGAATTGGATACACGTAATAATAAAGACGAAAACAGGGCCTTTGAAAGGCGACGACGACGCCGGGTTCTTGGAATGTGCTTGATCCATCGACGTTAGAGGAGCTGTTCGACGCTTTTCCTGCAGGCTCGCTTTTGCGATTCCTCCGACGACGTTAATGACGCTCAGCGAAAATGTGTGCCATATTCACGTTGCATACAATCCGTATTTGTGGCTGTGTACACGAGTGAAGTTCATCAAAGTTACCTTGATCAGCTTTGCCTTTTAACATCCTCACACACATACTCTTTGCTCTCACCATACAACGTTCGTCATATTTCAACATTCATTGTAACATTTTGCCTCCAACACAAGTAGATTAGTTCTGATTTACCGATCGTCTTACAAATGCAGAATTAACTTTGTACGCCTGCAATATGAGTTTTTGATTCCGTAGTTATAAAGTGAAAATTTCTTCAACATTTTAAAATTAGTTTTTGCGAGACCTTAAGGTGAAATATTAAATTCGAATAGACATAACCTAACTTTTAAAATTGTTTGAAAATGAATTCTTTCCAAGTGAAAATCAAGAAAAATTGCTTTGTTGATATCTACAGAATAATGTTTTATGAAACAATTTTTAACAAATTTCATAATTTTTCATGCATTCTATGGTGATATTTTGAAAGACAAATTTTGTTATAGCAACTGTAAAGAAGCAAATTTTTGTTTTAAAACATCTTCATATACAAAGCATTCAAAATGATTTGAAATTTATTTTCAATTTTTTTCAAGCATTTCTGCAAACAACAGCAAAAGCGTTTTTAATTAGCTTAATTTTTGCTTTAAACAAATTCCCGACATATTAAACAAATTGAGGTTATGATACTTTGAGGTTATGGTTCAATGTTGCTACTTGATTGATATTTCACCTTAATTGAATAGTTTTAAAAATGATTATGGTAATATCGCAATTGAAATTCATATCACTTGTTTGTTAATCTTTCACTAATTTTGTTGAAGTTTATCTTGTACATAAAAAAATAGCAGGGTTTTTGTAAAAGCAACAAAATTTAATTTGTAAGTAAGACCATTCATATTATTTTTTTTCTGTCTAGTACATAATGATATGGAAATCTTATAACTTGTTCTATGAACCTTGCGCTGTCTTTAAATTGAAAGATCTGCAAGCTGTCTTAATGTCTAGACGTTGACATTTAGATACGTTATGCATGCTTCTGTGAGAACGAAGTGAATCGTGTTTGAAATAATGTTCGCTTTTAAATTGTACACAAGGAATATCTGATTTCATCTCTACATTCATGTAACATTGCCAGTGCATTAGCATAAAAAGAACGGGAAATTGAAAATACATGCAATAATTAAATTGCATATCCTCATCGTTTTCCATGTTTTACGTAGTGACTGCAAAAACTGTTATTTTAACGTGCTTGTACGACATGAGATATACATTAAGCTTGACCAAATTTCCGGTCAAGAAGAGAAGTCAAAAATCCATAAGAAATGCAACGTGTTAATGTATTTCTTATGGATCTTTGATTTTCCTTCATCTTCCTGCCTTCCATGGAGTAAAATTCTTACACAGAGTATAGTAATTATTATTGCAATAGTCAAGTTAAAACTTATCAGTTCTTTTCTTATGAATAATTCGTCTTAAGAAATTTAAGTTCTAACGAAGATGCGATTTGTTAATGTGCTTGCTGTTTTAAATAGCAACTTTTTCTGCTCCATAAATTATGCATATTTGTTCTACATTATGAAAGCCAAGACAAGATCAATGTTTTTCCATCCAAATTAAATGTAGAAAGAAAAATTATTTCATAAATAAAAATAGAAAGTCAGAGACATTAGTACTTACATAATTTATATAATTTTTACAAATAAAAATATTATTATTCCAAGAACTGTCAGAGTTGTAATTACTTAGTCGTCTGAGATTAAATATGGAATAAAAAATATTATTTTTAATGCATGTTAAAGAACGAATACAATTTTTTGTATATATAAGAATATAATAATATAAAAATGGTAATTTGAGACAAAAATATGGTTAAGTTTGTTTCCAATCACTTTTTATAGATAGCCGAATCAGACTTTAGTTTTATTTTATCCATAAAACTATAAAAATGATTTGTTTAACTAGAATTTTGCTTGTGTTAACTATAAAAAGTGATTTGAGACAAATCTTACTATAAATTTCTCTAAGTGCATCTTTCTAAATGATGGATATAATTGTCGAAACTAAAAAATTATTATTTTTAGTTTCGATATGAAGAATTGTAGAAATTTGAAAACTGTTTTTATAAAAGCAACTATTCAGAAAATTTGTTGCCTTCAATAGGAAATATGTATATCCTTAGTGTTTTTAGAAATATGATAATTTTCATATGATTATTTGTCTTAGTGTATTGTATATCTCGAATAATATATTAATTTTATAAACTATGTTCAATTTACATGAATTTTCTGCTCCTTTTTTAAGGACTTAATGTTTGCATATGAACAATGAAAACAGAAATACTGTTTAAATGGGACAAATTCATTAAAATTTTGCCTTGAAGAGGATTTGTCAAACAGTACTTACAGTAGCGAGAATTATTGAAATATATTATTATTTTGACAATGGCAATAATTGTTACATAACTACAATTTCAAATGTTGTTCTTTATTGTATTATTATAAACCTAATAAATATGTATTTGGCAAACCCATTCAAACTAAAGTCGAAATGTTAATTAATCCAACATTCGAAGTACTGTTTTTCGTTTAATTAACTTAATCATTAGTTAAAATAACATAACGATTCTGTTTCTAATTTATTTACACATTTCATATAATGGGAAATATTTAAAGAGATACAAAGGAGATTGTTCAATTTCCTTACCTTATTTGATCAGGTAGAATAAGGAGTGGAGTGGCGAGAGAAAGGGTTTTGCAGTAGTTCAACTAATCTAATTTCGGACCAATATGAATAGAGTAATCCGAAGGTATCTATATTTCCGTCTGATAATACCTCAATGTGGACATCTTCTAGCTGACCTAATCAGACTAAAACATGGGTATCTTTGTCTATTCACATTATTGTAAATCGTAATCTAGCAGAATCCGATTAGGAATAATAGAAATTATAATTTAAATCGAATACTTGAATCTTTGTGAATTATGCTATATCTCTCTTCGTTGAATATTATTAGATTATTTTAATGGTATATATTAGAATTTTATACAAAAGTCATATTAAGATAAATTTTCATTAAAACGTTTCGCGAAATATAAACAAGATTGTCGCAAATTAAGTTACAAAAACAAGAAAAATTACAGCCAAGACTTGAAAACAGTCGATTTTTGTACAATAAATTTAACGACCAAAACTTGATGGAAGCAACGTAAAACAATTTACGAAAAATCTGATGAACTCCAAAATTGCGATGATGAAGCAATAAGAAGTTTTGGGCTTAGACTTCCGATGAATTTAGACTTCGATCAATCAAATTACTACTTCCGATTTAACTAATCCTTCCCAAATAGGCGTGTCTCCTGAACCCTTGTTATCTGCAATTACATCCCCGTGATCGACCTCATTCAACCTGGCAAATCAATTAGAAATCGTCTTTCTATCTCCTCTAGATAATATATCCTTTATCAACCACTATCTTATCTCCTCTTTGCATTAATTTGTCAAAGACAAGTACCTACAAGGAATTGTCACTTACAAGATTTTGTTTCTGAATATTTGGTTTCCTAAAGGATGTTAGTGCAGCTCGTGAAGATATTTAATGAATACATTTGAAATAATAGTTGCTAATGAACTTCATTAATGAAGTATGAACATAAAGTGAGAAAAATGTTTTTTCCTCATTTAAAATAAGTGAATAATTTGTTCAGTAAAAATGGTTTTATATATCACTGTTTAACTTTACATTGATTTTGTACTTTTTCTACTTTAATAAATCTTAAATTGAATAAAGCTCATATTATTTGTATTAATCCATTTTAAAGTTTATAACGTTGACACATTTTTTAATCAATGCATTACATTACTAGACACCTACGACATATTTAAAAAAAATCTGTAAAATTCACACATTGAAGTGTCTATGGCGAAAAAAATAGAAAATGAAATGGAAGAATTGAAAATTCGCGAGACATGTCTAGCGCATTCGCTAATGTACTCGACATGCTGGAACCACTTGCTCTCCTAATCTATCTCGCCGCCAGCGACGTCTCTCCGTTGCTTTCGCCTATCCTCCTTCTATTTATCCCGTGGCTTCTTCTTCTTCCCCACTATCTTATCCGCGGCAATCTAATGGCGCACGTGTTCATAACGTCGAACGAAGGAACGCCAGCAAACGGGACGCGTTCCCCAATGCTGATGTTCCGTTTGCCGATGCGGAAGCTCGTGCGCTTCATTAATTTGCTTTGAGAGCTACGAGTGATTCGGATGATCACGAACAAACTGCGATTTTCTCTGGGATTAAAGCCCAGATCTTTAGAATTTGCTTCGCGCCGTTTTCAATGTGTGCTGTAAACGTCAAAGAAAAATATTCCAGTTTTACAGTGAGATCTGAAAAAAAAACAAACAAAAAATATAATTTCTTATATAAAAAAACAAAAGTGATCTTTCTAGAGCTTCGACTTTTATCAATATACTTTAAGTGAAAAAAAAAATAAATAAATAAGTAGTAAAGGTAAATATTTAGTCAGATATTACAAAACGTTGCTGATTACATTTATTAATGTGAAAATATTGCATTTATGTCAATAAATATTACTGTTATTCGCGAATGAACTTAAATATTGTATTTTCAAAAGAAATAATTCCATAATATAGTGAAATTTAACATGAAATAACACTCAAATATGTGATTAGAGCTAAAACATTTTAGGATAAAATATTTCTATTGGGGTGCATTCATGTATTACTTTGTACAACTCAGCTTTAAATTGGCTTACTCCTGGAAGAGCCTGCGAACGAGGGATGAAACTTCCCAAGTTGGGCCAACGATCAAAGTGTCGAATTTCGTTTTCCTTCGCTAAACTTTGACAATGTCGACGAGATACCTTGCTGCTTTCTTGCCTATGTGCTTAAGTATATATGGACTTATATACCAAATAGCTCGACGTGTACTTCACCAATTATTGTGTCAACAGACAAACCACGTTTGTTGCCGCTACTTCTTTTCTTCAACGAGATATACTGTTCTATGAATGTTCAATGTGACGTTTTACAATTTATCTGTGTAATCTTGTTAACATGCCGTGGAAGAATTGCTTGACAAATTTGAAGAATTTTGTATTATAATTTCAAACCAAGTTTTAATTGTATTATTATAATAATTATGTTATTATAATATTTAAATAGGTTCATATAATTTAAATTAATTAATTAATATTTAATAATATAATATTTAATAATTAATAATAAAATAATATAATACTATAATAATAAAATTAACTATAAAACATTTAGAACAAATTGTAAAATATTACTGACAGATTTAACTGCAAAAGATAAAATGCAATCATTTGACATAAACTGCCAAATTATTAACCCCAAAAATCTGTTTCCGTTATTGCAATTAATTACATAATACCTTATCTTGTCACAACTATATCTGTAATTAATCTCTGCATAGTGATCAATGTCAGAGCAATAAATTACCGAATAATTGATTAAACAATATCGCGTTATTGAGTTATCATTATTAATCAAGCAATTATTATACAATAATTGATTATATACATTTACTTTGTTTAAGGAACAATAATTTAGCCTTAAAAATAATTTACCTTCTTCAAGTTTTACGTGTAAGTAATTTTATTGATTTTTGACGAAATCAATAAATATACAAAGTAATATTATATCGTAGTACAATATATAGTAATTGATTTTGCGATTACACTAAGAAAAGTTATTATGCTTTCTAAAAATATTCCAATGCATATTTAACAGCAACTTTTTTTGACTTTTGTATTAAAAGTGATTGTAAATTTTTGCTCCAGTAAACTGCCCTCGGGTGCAATCTGAGTCTATTGGGAAATGCGCGCGTTTGAATGTACTTAGCCAATTATTGCGTCAACTTTGAGCAATGTTTGTTTCACTTTTTGCGTCAGATGCCGAATGACTTTGTAGGTTTGTATATGAAGGAGGTTTGTTGCTAACCCTCTATTTGACGGTTAAACATTTGTTTAGCCCTTTGGGGACTGACGTAGTTCATGTTTTGGGGTGTTCGCTAACTTCGAGGTTGCCATTTCGTTACGCAACATTATTTGGATAGGCGTAAACATTGCATAATAAATTACACGCAACATCGCTAGCAATGATAATTTCTGTCCATGATTTTCACTTTCTATTCTTATTTGTTGTTAATTTTAAACAATTTTCGGTAGTTTTACATTTATTTAATGTGCAATTAAAATAACAAGAAAAAACGATATCGCAAATCAAAATTCTCATAAAATCAAAATAAAAATTTTGAAATTTTTTGGATTACATTTATTGTATCTCTACAAAATGTTACTGTTATTACGAAAAATTGTAAAAAAAAGTATTGCTGTAAAAATTTTTGCCAAGTTCAGAGGATATTCAAAATTTCTGATAAAGTTGGAGTTCGAATTGCAAATGGCATTTCCTGGGTGTTTTGTCGCAAATAGTCTGGATGAAATGAACGTAACACGACGGCGCCACTTCGGTCAATTATCTTTGTTTTATAAACCAGCTACTGGCATGGCTTGTTCTAATATTGTGTCGACTGACATGTTGATTAGCGTATGTACAAAGGGCCCTTCAACATCGACACATGCAGGATTACCAACCAATTATCACCCGCCCTGATGATCGACGTTTGTTCGTGGGTCAATATTCGATTCCTTCTCATCTCTTTTACAAATCAGTAACTTGTCAATACATTTTTATAAATAACCATTCGCTGCTTTTATTTATATTCAACACTTTTTGGCAATTTTTATTACTATTTTTGTTTCGATCAATTTTTTTATGTTAAGCATCCTTTAGTAAAGAGTTTTTCAATGAAAAAAAGACAATGTTTTCATGGATGGAAATATAAAAAGTTCATTTATAATAAATAATTTCATATTGTGTTATTATGAAATATTATTTTAAAAATAATAATATCACATTTGAATACAAAGTTTTATTAACCATTTTAACATGTTTACACTACGTGAACTCGAGAAAGAAAGATTTTCGATCACAAGTCGATTCTTTCGTTTTCTTACGCATATGTCTCATGACTGAAAAATATAGTCTGCGAGATAGAAAACTGAGGAACAATTTTCAATGTTCGCGAACTTGTCAGCGACAAAATGCTGGCGCGTTTCGTTCGGAATTGAAAAACAACAGTCGACCTTATGTAAACTCCGCTTTTTGATTAATTTCGTTTCGACGAATTGCAATGGACTATTGTTTTTTTCTATTATCGTGACTTTTGACTTCATTCAGCAGTATTTTTCCGTAGAGTTGTTGAGATAAACACGCTTAATAAATAGTGAAATTCAAATTGCAATTACGAATGCTAACTTTATAGAGTTTTAAATTGTTTGTCTGCTTTGTGTTTAAATCATTTAAAAAGACGATTAACGAATTGTTATATTTTACGAAGGCAAATATATTTTTATTTCAGTTTATTATATAATGAAATTCTGCAATTGTGTTTTATCTTCTTTTTTGTACATGAAAGAGTTATTCACTTTCACAGGAAGAATAAGAATTAAGGTTAGATGGTTCTTAAAAAAATTCGTGAACATTTGGGGAATTGAATATAAGTTCGAAAATTAGTTTCATCTAAACATTTTCATACCTATACTTGTTTTAGACGCTTATACCTCACGTGTCTTCATGATTTTCAAAGTAATCATTTTCTTTATATTTTATCTTGGACTAAAGTACGTTTTTCATTGAACGAAAGATGCAATTTTTAGTCACAAAGTAAAGCAAGGAAAGTTAAAGGAAGAAAATGCTTTCGTACACAGCAGCACGTAGCTTCTGAAGAAGAGTGCTTTTACTTTTACCTTTACCTTACGTTGCTTCTTACGTATTGGAAGGAGTACCTATTAAGAAAAAGACAAAACCTCAAGCCTTCTTGGTCCTTAATAAATTAACTAATACGATTTCTAATAATGGTATAGCATTTCTAAAACATTTTTTAAACATGTTTCCATCATTTGAGTTGGCTATTGCAGATTTTATTTTAATTTATATTAAGGTAGGACGTCCGAAAACAGATTACAGTCAGAATTTAATGCGATGTTATTTAATTTTTCATTATATTATTGTCTTTCATTTTGCAAATTTAGAGCATGTTTGTCTGTCTAAATCTGGAGATATTTTACTTTAAAGATTGGAAAAATTATATATATATATATATAAGCAATTTAAATGTTTATTATTTTGAAAATTAATATCTCACGTCCTTAAAGAATATATTAACAATATAATTTGACAAATAACTTTAGATTATTTTTGCTGGTTTTTAGTAATATATTAAATAAATGAAGTAGAAAAACTTTCAAAATTACTACTTACATCAAAATTTGAAATGCTTTTTTTAACTTAGTCGAAAGTCTCATGTTAAGTTATTCGGAATTAAAATATGCATTATTTGACTCTTACTAAAAATTTATTTTCATATTTTTTAATTATATATGTAGAAAAACAAATTTTCTATATGGTCTAGTAATTCTGACAAAGTGTTGAGTTTGTATGCAAAAGAAAAAAGTATGTTCGATTATTTGGAACAATGTTTTTTGCGTTTTTATTGACTCGAGATGATCTCTAGGACGAATATTACTTCACGAATCCTCGCGCAAACTTGCCGAAAAAGATTATTTTCAGTCTGAACTGGAGGCTTTCAAAGGCTAAAAAGCCTAGCAGATTTAAAGGGAGATTTCCTGATCTGACAACACAGGTTTTTCATCGGACAGGATCATTTTCTTCGTGAAACTGCCGCTGGAGTGGCGCGGCTTATGCGCTGATACGAGACATAATATTCCCCGCAACGACTATCTACTTCGCTGCATTCGCATATATATGGTCTGGCGCTGCTTCGCGAAATAGTCTGCCGTCTGCAAGTAGTGTACATTAGAATTTAGTCATACACTCGTGCAAGATACCGGACGACCCAAATGCAACTTCGAAATCACGTTTCACAACTTCTTTTCTTCAATTTTTCGAGATGAAATTACTTTGACGATGTAAAGCAGTTTTTTTCAGTTGCTTCTTTTTTATTATTTCATTAGCTTTTATGATATCAGACGAAAAATGGATTTTAAATAAAATGAGAATTACGCTGATTTCAACTACTACATATTTTATTTGGAATAGGATAAAATTAGAGAAAGATTTTAAATTTTTTTATAAATTCACATACAATTTAAAAAATAATTTTATGTTTTTTTTTTTTAATTTTTAGTCATCAAGTAATATAGCTCTTTCGTGTTTGAAATAATTTAAAAACAATCCATCAAATAGTTTTGAACAAAATAATGTTTATTGAATAGAAAAAAGTCGTCCTTTGTAAAAAACAATTTTGGAAATAATCACAGCCATTAGAAGTTAGAAAAAGTGAAGCGCTTTGAGGTCGTAAATTATAAAGTTAAAGTGAATTCGAGGTAAGAAAGTCGTGGTCGGAGTGTAATTGTAGTGCGTTTATTTTACCTGTCGAAAAGCTAAAATTTTCGTTTACGAGGGAACTTTGCATGACTTAGTGTTTACGACGGAAGCACTAAAATGATTAAACATGAAATTTTGGAATAGTATAATAAAATATATGAAACATCACGTGCGGTGTAATATATGGCTAACGTACTCATTTTAATATACGCGGGTCGTGGTATTCCTTTGCATGTATGCAAGTTTTATATCTTTACGCGGATATGCGCTTCTTATAAATAAGGCAAAGCGAAATGTAAGCCCTTCTTGAAATTGTTATATAAATCATTTTAATTGTATATTTGCTAGGTAAAATCGGCAAAACGGTTCTGACTACAATCGGCCTGCTGGAAAATGTCTATGTGTGTGAATTAGTTACGCTACTTGTACGTTGGACGGAAGATAAATTTTCTGTTACATACAATGTTCGGACTTATCATTGTCGAGGCAAAATTTGATTTCATACTAAATTTGATACAATTCATAGTAAATTAGTCTCACTATTTTATAAAATATTATTTTGTTGTACATTTAACATTTCAGTCAAAACCATAAGGAATTCTTATCTTCATTAATTAAATATAAGATAATAAATGTTAAAACATAATTTTACTAATTTGTGCGATGAATAAGTACTTTTACACATCTTCAAAATTTATACTAAAAAATGATTATATAATATATAACATATAGAATATATAACATATCGTTAAATTCAATTTTACGTGTTTGACTTTTACATTTTTAAAGCTTAAATACATATAACTTTCATGCATAATAACTATTCATTGAATAACGTCGGCATTCAGCTTCTCGATTCGGGATTTCCATTTCCGAATGGAGGGTTTCATAGTCAATGAAAATCGCAACAAGCGAAGTGTTCGTCGATCGCGGTGTTTTTGTGCTGATATTTCGGCAAGATTACGATCGTGCACCGTTCGATTGTGCACGTTATCAATCGTGCACAATTTGTTCGTGCAACGTACGATCGTGCACTGTTCATTTGCACACTGTTCGAACGTACACAGTATCAGTCGTGCAATGTTCATTCATACAACGTACGATCGTGCACTGTTCTTTTGTGCACTATGCGATAGTGCACCATATCAGTCGTACAATGTTCAATTGTGCACCGTACGATCGTACACCA
>JABFPJ010004468.1:0-13773 GCA_022817425.1 Gryon sp. ZL-2020 | reverse complement strand
AGGAAGTGGTTTGAAGTTTATTTTCGAGGTTGTGTGTAGGTTCTCAAGAGCTTCGCAGACAATGTTTTAAATAAGGTCGAATATGGTCCAATTGAGGACAAATATGGTCCCAATAAAGACCATATTTTTCAAGCTTTTTCCTATTTCAGGTGGCCTTATTAGAGCCAAATATGGTCATTAGAACGTCAAATATAGCCCCAATAAGGCCGAAAATGGTTCCAACAAGGCATCCTGATTATCGAATCCGCCTATTACACTTATGTCATAGAGAGCCCTTAGAGGATCCATAGAAGTATCTCGGGTGGAACCAGGGATTTAGTCAGGTCTCATATACGATCATAGGGAGTGGGTCACAGGGTTTCGCCCGGGCGAAGCCGGGGCTTCAGCTAGTTAGAAATAAAGTTTTTTACATTTTTCAAGGTTTATGTTTTTTAAAGTTTATTACATTTGTCAAAATGTCAAAAGTTTATTAAATTTTGCAAAACATATCATAAAGGTTGTAATTGAAATAATAAGACATTTAATTAAAAGAAAACATTGAGAAGCATGATCTAAATTATTGAATACGTTCAAATTTTACACATATTTAAGTTAAATCATTTTTATTATTTAACTTTGAGAATTTTATGGTTAACAATACATTTTATTTCATAATACTTCTTTTAAAAATTATATTTTCGTCCAGATTTATTTTTATTTGAATCTATTTTGTGAATGTTTTCTAGAATTCTTCATCAGCCCGTACGGAAAAAAATATAAGTCAAAATATATGTCAAAATATATAACTTTTTGCCTCTAAAATATATTTGAAAATATATTTTTTTATATGTAAATAAATTTTTGCATATATTCTACAAATATATTTTTACTTATATTTTTACAAATATAATTCAGAAATATATTTGAAATATATATAAAATATATAACTTTTTGCCGAAAATACATAAGCACATATTCACATATATTTTTGCATATACTTTCAAATATATTTTGTTCCGCTAGGGAGGTTCTCGTCAGATCGTCAAAATAGAATCAGGGTTGGTTTAGTTACGTAAATCTTATTGGGCCCTTATTAGAGAACCACAGCAAAATTAGGCCCAATACATAGAATAATTTTGCATATCCGGCTCACACCTAATCCAATGTTGGTCCAATCTTAGAATAGGGAATGTCCAAGACGGCCTCAGGTTCAGCCAAGCTTAAAATTCTTCTAAGGATGTTTATAAAATAAATTATAAATTAGTAGAATTAATTAAAAACACAATTATTGGACTTTTGAATTTACATTTATTTAAACAAATCAATATTGACCTCGTATTAAGGATTGTATTTTATTTCACAAATCGTTCACAGTTAATGCTGCTCCCTATACAAGATGAATATTCTTGTGTTATGCTATGTTATAATTCTCTTATTCTTTTAGTTCAGATCACAATTGCATTAATTGTTTGGGAAAGACAGGGGGGCGGAAAAAGGGTAGATTGGAGATAGAGGGTAAGATACCTGGACATCCTTTACATTTAATAATCGTACTAATTAATATATCGCAATAATCAATGTAACGCATTACATGTAATAACTGTAATAATACACATAAATAACAAAAAGTCTTTGACGCTCATAATAATTTAAAGTACAAAACAAAGAAATGTTAATTAATATTTATAAGTAAACGAATTAAAAACAATATATCCTTGCAATAGCAAACAATTACATTATTTTCTATTAGTACATTATTTTTCTTTAATGATTTACGTCTAAACACTATTGTAGGTAATAAGTACCTATATAAATCATCTCTTTCGGCCGATTTATAGTCACTTTATTATACAGGAAAATTCGTAAATTATTTTGATGAATTTTTAATCCTAAATTAGGTTTGTTCACTTAAATCCATTTATATATATGCAGCACGGAATCCTGCTGAAAACGATTAATTATATTTTTTAATGAGTCATCTCATTTGGCTTTGAAGATTCATTCGTAATATTAATGGCAGCAGAAATACAACGTACTGAAAGTACCATCGTCTGTTAAAACAAAAGCATAATGTTGATGTTGGAAACTAGAAATGGTTCGATCCGTCAAATCATAAAAATTGCAACATTTTTATTATTTTTTTTATAAAATAATAACAATAATTTTCGCTGTATAAAAAAGTAAGCTTATGTAACATTTCAGTGTATATTGATATTTATTTTTGTTTATTCGTCTCTGTTATATTATGTAAAAATTTTTTTATAGAAAGAATTGATTACATTTTAGAAAATTATTTTATTTTTGTTAGGATAAGAAGTACCAATTTGTCTGTTCGGAATATGAGTATTTATTAATGTCTAAGATGTTTATACTGATGTTTTGATCATTGTGTATATTAATTATTTATAAAAAAAACATTGATTATATTAACAGTCCAAACAAAAATTGAAAAGAAATGTTTTTAAATTTTATATTAATCTAAAAAGAAGAATTTGTTTAATAATTTCAGTATCACAAAGCAAATATAGAACATTTATTTTATGATAACGTATAAGCATTTTCATATTTTTCATATTATAAAAAATATATAAAAAAATTATTGCAGACGAAATTTTATTGCACTGAATACACATATATTTTTTCATAATAATTAACACATATAAATCTCGACTTTTTTAGTAGCGATCTTTTGTATAGTTTTTTTAGAACAGAAATAATATTGTTAGATGGAAATTAATGTATTTTGCCGCTCCTCTACGTTTTTCTATTAATCTTTCACAGAATCTTCTTTTTTTGCCGTCCGTTACAGTTTTTTAATTATTTTAATTCGCAATTTATCAACTAAGTTCCCAGTTTATCATGAAAAATATTAAGAAAAAAAAACAGTTTTCATCATGAAGTTGTTCATTTAAAAATAACTTGTGAATCAATTACGTTGAATAAATAAGATTGCGCGCGAACTTACAACTGAAACGTATATATAACTTCAAATCGTTCATAGAATTAAATAATCTAATGCTTGACTTTTGATATTTTATTAAGTACGGATTAATTATCTTAAGTTAAAGAAAATAATAAATTATTTATTAATGCAAACGGTTAATGAGATTTCTCGTAAAATGTTAGTTTTACTAATATTGCATTCATGTTTTTATTGGTAGAAGAAATATTAAACATTATTATTTTTCGTTTCCTATTTCATCTTTCACTGTGCTTCAATATTAGAGTTCAATGTTTAACAATCGGCTAATGTTAGACTCATCAAACAAATAGAAACGATCATAAAAGGACCGCCTCCTTAAATCGACGTAAATGTTTTACAATTAGCGCAAAAAATATCACATGTAAAATCGGCTACGGACGGTTATACAAAAGTCCGTTCTGAAACCGCTAATTTGAGATCGGAGACTATCTCCTTAAAAAAATGAGTGCTTAATGGTAATTGATATAAAGAAAATCCGAAAGTAAATTATTAGATGTAATAGTTGATATATATTAGGTGAAGTAATATAAATATTAAAACTATTAGATCCAACATTACAGTTTTGTAATCTTGCTACATAATGTGAGCGAGCCTCTCAATCTCAAATCTGGAAATATGTAATTCCTAAAGTATATTTATACCCTACATGTTCTAAATGATGAGATATTACGTTAAATCAGGCGTCTAGCAATGAATATAAAAAAGACAAAATTGGTTGCGAACTGAGGACTAAAAGTTCCTCAAATAATTCGCATAAGATGCACTCGTCGAACAGCACTGTATCGTCTCGAAAATATTTATTACTGAAAACAAAAGTTTATATGCACCATTTTGACCTTTCTTATTATATATGAAACTGATGAGTAAGAAGTTTCATTTTTGCATTTTTTCTTTGAATTTGAAACTCGATTTCGAGTCGGGGCAGTGTGTTCGCATAGCGCAGTATGCATGCTCAACGTTAAGCAATGCATTCATTTTATTTTATTTTTATTCTCAGTCATGTGTTTTCTTATGAGAAAAATGGTTATGAAAAAAAATAAAAATGAATGAGTAAGAAGTTGCTCGCATGATAAATAATACATGCTAGTCGCTGTGATTTTAAATATCATACAAAAGAGCATTTATGACGGAGTAAGTCTCATTATAATGTATGTTTATGTATAATATATATATTTCTGTAATATCTTTTTATACTTAGTAAGTAAGTAACGTATGATAATACATTTTATTGTGCAATGTTATTAAATTAGCGTTGCAATTCCTGAAACATACATATTTGAACTTGACATGAAATGATCGATTCAAGTAAATATCTTAATAAAATTAATAAATTTGAACTTTAAGAAAGTTTCTTATATCTAATGGTTTAAATTGATAAGTCGCGAGGGTAAACTAATAAAATATTGCTGACAGAAAACACGTAACGTGAGAATCATGTAAACATAAAATACTCAGCGACGATTTATCGAAATTCTATATTAGAATAATCTTCGTTGCGAAGAAGGATTTGACTTGTTATTATTACCCTCATAAAGCGACTAATCAAGTTTTAAATCTAAATTATAGATTGCACACGCCGGCACAAAAGCTACAGTCCTTCAACAAATGAGGCGTAGACGACCAATAGAAGAATTCTGTGAGGTCGATTTTTGAACTATATGTTGGGAGACCTGGCTCGGTATCTCAGCTAATATCCTGCAATAACATTCAGCTCAACAAAATTCGACCAAATCAGTCAGTCATCATATATAATACTATCGAGTCTCGTTCTTACAATGTCGCCCATTTATCTATTAGCACAATTTCGTATAATTTCTTTAAGAAAATGTATACAAAAGAGATATACAATCGATATGCGAATACTTCGCGGAAAAAATTAGTGTCTGTCGAATTTTTTGCGTAATGATTTTGCGAAACGATTCAAATCAGACCGCAAGCCAGGTTCAAAATGTCACGTATATATTTATATTAATCATACATCAACTATCTCGAATATTCCATAAATTCGAGTTCTGAGCAGCAATTCTTTTTAATAATTATATGTTATTCGTTCATATAATTATATTAGGAGGATATCATTATATATGCATCATGCGCGTCACCTATTCATAACCATCTCACTCTACTATGCTTACACTCTAAGCTCGTATGTATTTGAGACATTTTAATTAATATACCTTCAGCACATGTTAATAATATCAGTTATTTTCACAATAAAGCCTCATTTGCGATTACGCCCTTTTTCTAACCACCCCTGCTCTCGCGCAAATTGAACACGAGTTTTATCATCATGAAAATGTATATGTAACTCAATTTCATTAACAGCAGAATTAAGTCAGCAGAATTTACAAAGGTCTCTGTTTAGCGGCAATATTGCCAGTTAATATATGCCTGAATCTTATAGGCCAGAACGAGTCTTGGTTCCATCGTTGCCACAGCCCTATGTGGTGTTTTTATACTTTGAACACAATTGTACAACGTATAGCATTTTGTTTGGAATACAAAGACCTTATAAATTACGATATTCATGTGTAATACATTTAAAATTTATTCCAACATGTTAATAATAACATATTATCATATAGATATTTTTTTTTAATTTTGTGCTATACGGTTGTTACATACTGACGCATTTCGGGGCTGTCCAGATCATTCTCTCGCCAAGGGTCATATCTTGGAACTTCCTCACTTTTTGCACGATGAGGGCCTTTTGAAGGTTTTTGAGAACCTCTAAACCTTGGCACATCTTCACTTAAAGAGCGTTTTGATGGGTCCATCATCGTTGTTACTTGCAGAAGAGCCTTAGATCGCATTAAGTGTGGTCTTTGTCGTCCTTTGGGTTCTTCACTCGAGGCTCGACTTAGTATTCTTGGGGGTGCTAAACCTTCATCTACAGTCCTCGTACTTTCAGACTTTGTCCTGAAACCTTTTTTACGAGCAGCCCGTGATTTAATAATCGAACGCTTTTTCGGCGGAGAAGGTGATGGCTCAGTTATCCTGATTGGTGTTTTCGGTAAATCTTGGGATGCAATCCATACAGGAGTGGATATATCTTTTGGAGGAGTCTTTGGTGGAGATTCATCTTTCCAAGCACCTTGATAGAGTGGAAATGGTGAGACCATGTTAAGAAATCTCCAACGTTCTTCTTCCTCTTTACTTCTCATAAGTGTAGATTCAGGTGGTGGATGGTGAGTAGGGGTAACGGTTGCAGAGTCCTTTGGTGGTTCATCATCATCAAGTGGCTCTATAACAGTCGGTATTTCTTCCTTTCTTTCTGGAGATCCATCGTATGGTACCCATTTAATTTCACTGATTCGCTTTGGCTCTCGTTTTCTAATACCTATATTTGGTAGAGGAGAATATCCCTCATAAGGGGCCCATTTAGCATCTTGCAAAGATATCTCTGGTGAAATAAGTCTTCGAATTACGCGGTTGTCAAGTCGCATTACCATTCGTGGATCTGGTTCTGGTGAAATACTTCTACGGATACTGTACTTTGGACGTTCTTTTAGGCTTCTGCTTTTGGGATAGTCTTGAGATTTAGTCCACGTAGAATCTTTTCTCTCCACTTGAGGCATGGAAAAATGAGATTTCATTGCCCACTTTGAACGGAGAGATTTTTTATCTTCTGGACTCGTTATCTTCTCTTTAATGGATATCTTTGTTTTAGATGATTTCTGCTGACTAACTTGTTTCTTTAAAACTTTTGGTTCCTCTACCACCGTCACTTTCTTCGAAGTATCGGAAGATTGGGGGCTTTTTTCAAAACGCTTTTCTTCTGTATCACTTTTTGGTTGGTCTTCCACGTCAGATGTATCTGAGGATATTAGAATCTTGGATTTGGGGCATGTGCACTTTGGTTTTGGATTTGGCAATACTTCGGGGACTTGCAAGGTCGCTTTTGGTTCACCGGCAATGCGACTATTATCACTTAGATGTTTCCGAAGATCATGTACACTGTCGGGACGTAAAGACCATTTATCCCCCTCAGCACTATGGTGTTTTCGAAGATCTCCTCGTTCTGGATGACGTTTTTCTTCCGGAGTAAGAGGAGTGTGGCAGCCGCATTTCGCCTTTCGAGCTAAGTCAATGTCGGTTTTAGAGGAATGTAGCTCCCAACGAAATTCTGTACGCTCGTCTGTATTTTTTTTTAAGTCCCAGAGAGCATCATCAGGAGATAGAAAACTGCTGTTAGTCCAGCGGCCGTCAGTACTACGATGTTTCTTGAGATCTGGTCGCTGCTGAGATGTGGAACTTGTCTCTGCAGCACTAGAAAACTGATCCACAGTTTTAGAATATTCACCTTGCTGCCACATCCATGCTGATGAGGTAGACCTTTGGTCGGATGACTCCAAGTCCAAATCTTCAATTGTGTACGAGATTTCATAGCGATATAATTCCTTGCAGGCCTCGCAACGACTCGGATCCCAGTCTTTACTACCCTGTGGATATTGGTGCTGTTCTTGTAGTCGGGACGAGGTCGATGCAGTTGATGATGTTGGGTCAAGCGGCAAGAGCTGCTCGTCGTCGTGCTGCGCGTCGTCAGAGCGTCGTGACGTCGCAGCCGTGTCTGGCGATGCGCACCAACAGGTGTGTGTAGCTCCGTCAAGCTGCCTTGGTTGGAACCGCGACTCCGGAGACGACAAGGTTTCGGTCAAGACCGTTACCAGTCAAGGTAGTGCGTTCCGTCGTTCCGCATGCCTATGATTAAGAAAAGATTATAAATTAGAGTTATAGATTGTTGTTGTTAAACTTTTTTCATATTTGATATGATTATTGCAATAAATAATGCAATTTATAACATAAGTTTAATAATACCTTCAGTTCTGTGAAAATTTCTGTGAAGAAACCTGGCTCACTATTGATACGCAGCATTTTCGAGCTCAGACGGTTAACAATCAGAAGACATCGGTCCCAGAATTTTTCTCTACTATCTTCTACAAAGAATGGTTTCTGAGGGTAGCTAATTTCATTACCCATATAACTGTAACTTAAGTAAAGGCAGGTCAAGACTGTCGCTTGGAGTTCTCTTTCTGATGCTTCTTCGCCATCGACCAATTCCCTTACTAACATGTAAACGAATACTACATTTGCCGGATTTATGAATGCTACATCCTGAAACAAATTATTCATTTAAATCAAAACACTACTCAATTTTAATACTTTGAGATATTATTCAAGTATTATTTAAGTTTTTATTAATTTGCATAAATTGATTATATAATCAAAGACCATTTCATATGTTAGAATTGTATGCATTTTGTACTTAATTCTTATTTAGCTTTTTAATATACATGTTTAGAACAACAGTATTGCATAAGTTTAAGAATTAGTTTGCTTCATTTAGATTTATTAATACATTCATATTATATGGTCATTTAATTAAAGCTAAGCATTAACTTAGCTGCAATTTTAATAAATTGCAGTTAAATTAGTTAAGTGATTTTAATAACGTTTCGAAACACACCTATATCATGTTCACTTAGTACAAGGAAATCGTTTAAGGTTTCATTTGATTTAGATTACGTTTTTTTAACTTGATAAGTATGATAAAGTCGATATTTTAAAGTTATCAATATAATTCTCTATTTGTGGAAAAATTATAATATGTGCATTCGAAAGTTATGTTTTCGTCCTTAAGTTAAGTGCGGAAACAATGATTTCATAACAATGATGGTAAAATGTGCAGGTAAGTATTTTTCGCCCTCATCAGTTACTTTCAGTTACAAAAACAAGAAAAAATGTTTGGGATAAGAGTTTATTATTTTTTCATGTAAATTCTGAATTTGCAATAGAAAATAGGGAGTGTAATTCAAATTTTTACAGTTATCTCCATCACTAACTCCAAGGGGGAGGGTGGGGTGGTCACTTTTGATGTCATCGGATAGAATTTTTAAGAATATAAGATACTTATTTTTTCATTTTTTGTTTCATAGCAACCTCTTTGAAATATTTTGGCGGTACGAGTGGCTTGGAACACTCTGTATATTGATTAGAATAGTAGACACCTGTAATGCAGTTTGATTGACGCACCAATAATATTTTCCACATTATAGATAAAACAGGGTGTCCAGCAAGTGTGGAAACGATGAAATTTGATAGAAATTTCATGAAAAAAATGTAAAAACCAAAAAAGAAATGTCATATATTTTTTGAAGCGCTATTGATTGGCACCACCCTCAACCCTCGAAATCTCAAATAGTAACCCACATTTTTTTTATTGCAGATTCAGATTCTACGCCTCAAACTACTAAAGTGCAAGCCGATTGACGCTTCCTATGACCCTCCAATCCCCACCCCCGGGGTTGGGGGGTGGGTCAAATTAAAAAATTTACTTTAGAACTATCATTTTTTATCGCGAAATTGGATTCTTTAATATCCAATTGCACGATTGACATAAAAACACAAATAGAAATATTACACGTGATCTCCCACTTCCCACTCCACGGGGTTGAAAAGAATATGTCAAATATCATTTAATAAGTTGTTCATTAACACCACTTGTGATGTTCCACCCCCAACCTTCACCTCCGACCTTTGGGGGTTGAGGGAGGGACAGAATTTAAATTGTAAGTCAAGATATAGCCAAATAATCGGTTTCATTTAAATTTGTAGCATTTGAGTTAAGCCTCCTCGAGTTTAAGATGCTGCCTCCCGGCAGCAACCTCTTGGGTCGGAAAAAAAGATCGAGTTTAGTATTTCTCTTTTTATTTTTATGTAATGAATTTAATTCAGCGATAAAAAATGATGGTTCTAAAGTAAATATTTAAATTTGACCACCCGCCCCCCAACCCCAGGGGTGGAGTTTGGAGGGTCATAAGAAGTGTCAATTGATCTGTACTTCTGCATTTTGAGGCGTACTATCTGAATCTGTAATAAAAAATGTGGGTTTCCATTTGAGATTTTAAAGTTGCCTCCGCTCCCTGGGGTGAAGGGAAGGGTGGAGCTCCCTGGGGTGGATGGTGATGCCAATCGATAGCGCTTCAAAAAATATGTGACACGTGTTTTTAGTTTTTGAATTTTTTCATGAAATTTTTGTCAAATTGGAGCGTTTTAACTCTTTTTGTGTTATGCAGAGCGTTTTCACGCCCTGTATAATGTGTCTCGGCTGAAGCAAACTAATGAGTTCGTAGAGCACAGGTGAACGGAACACATTAGTCATCGAGAGCGATGTCGATGTTTAGCGTTCGAACGCTCTTGACGAAATGATTATTGGGTCTTAGCTGCGACGACTTATATAAGCTTCTGCGTCCTATTGCCGCAGTGCGAATGGTAGTATTGGTGCGCTGTTAACATAACCCAATTCTATTTCTCTCAACTTTTCACACTAGTTGCGTAATATATTGTTTTAATTTATTACATTTCATAAAATGTTTACCTGATTTAAAAAATGGATTTCATATTTATAAAAGTTGTCTCTTTTTTTTCAAAACGGACTCTGATTTAAAAAAATATTTTTTATATATCCACCGGCTGGAATCAAATTTCGATTTTTTAAAATAATATTAAATTTTAATAGGACTGATACATTCTCAAAATGAAAGTAGACATATACTGATAATACACAAATCTTAGGATCAACTTTAAAATGTTATGAAACTATTATTTTTTTTTATTTAGAACATTCTGTTTATAATTTACTTAATTTATTAAGAATAAAGTTATCGAAGTGCAAACTCTTCAAACAATTTAATTAAAAAATTATTCATAAATATTGTTGATGCCTTACGATTTTTGTTCATAGTTACGTTACATAAAATAAAAGATTTGCAAAATAAGTTACATGAATGCAGAATTTCTATATCTATTAATAAATTTCTATATCTATATCTATCTATAAATTATGATCAATAAAATAAATTCACATAATTTTATTATAAAAGAAACATAATATTTTATTACACTTGCCTTTTAATAATAATCATCTCGAAAATAATTACAATCATTTGATTTCCATATTGTACATCTATTTATAATAGAATGGAATAGAAAATCCCTGAAATGGGACAATGTTTATTTTATATATCCCTTCTAGCTTCACGGTATTTACTTCATCCTAGACTCATTGAATTGTTAGTGAATTGGGACGTGATAGTGTCCAATGTAGATTATAAAGTGTTAAGGGAAGTGAACTATATATTTTACTGATACATGCAATACGTGCAACATGTTTGTGTTAACGCGCGTTAACGCGAGGCCCCTAGGTGACCTGGTAAGATCGATGCCTTCGATACAGTGTTATTGTGAGTTCCAGCTAAACCACAGTTACAACTTTACTAAGACCACCACCCTCACTCCAAAGCCAAAAGGAAAAAATATCGAAACCTTACTTTATCTAAATTGTAATATTCAAATAAAAAATGTAATTTATTTTAATAAATAATATTATATTTGTATAAGGTAAAATTTTATATAAATTCACTAGAGTTGCTGTAATTAATTTATAAACAAGTTATTTTTTTATTTCACAGTGAAACTGCATTACGCTTCCATATTGCGAAAACCAGAAGAAGAACTGGAACGAATATTTAAAAAAAAATGTCAAACATTCGAGATAAGTAGAGCAGACATACGTGCGGTTTTTAACCTTGAAGTCTTTTCAATTCTTGTAAAAGTGTTAAATAATTATTAAAATAATAACATTTATGCAGAATTTGAGAAAAAAATACTTGTAATTTTAAGGACCTCTATACACGTTATATTGAATGAATACTTAAATGATTGTTTTACTGTAATTCCTTTAATAATGAAAAAAAATCATATGTGATTTTAATTATAGCTATTGAATCAAGTGAATGAGAACAGTTTTTTACTATATATTACACACAGTCTCACGGTTTATTGAGCTTTTGAATATGATTATATAAAACATGCTACGGAGTATACGGTTGTTGACATGAAGAATTATTAGAACGAATGTGACATTATGTGGATGTAATGAGAGAAAAATCTATATAAAGCTAGTTTATTTTAACTATTTGCTTCTATGCTGGTTTTGTTTCACAATTAATTTGAGATAAACTTTTCTTCAGTAAAATAACTAAGAAAATTGTTACATCTTAATTTTTTTTACTTCGTGAACTTAAATACATTTCAACATGAAATACGAAATCAGTAGTTTATATAGAAAGCTTCCCTAATGACGCTCTTATTGATTGTCTAATAGGAATGAAATATCAAATTTATATTTTTGTAGATTCCTTTTTTTAGGTCAATTATGACTAATGACAATTTTACTTCATACTGAGAAATATAATCATACATAGTTACATTGCTAAATGTTTTAAACGTTTTACGGTTCACGTAACTTAAAAATTCTTTTGAAACATGAGTAACGTGTGGGTAGCGCAAGCTTGATCTAGTTTTAATTTATATAATAGGTGTACTTAACTTATAAAATAATAAAAGGACAGGATTACGATAAAATTAAAACACACATATTTACCGATATAATGATATGTAACTGAATAAAAACATTAAGTCCAGAAAAAAATTTCAAGAACAATAAAAAAAGACCGCTGCTATGCGTAGCTAGGTGTAGCGGGGATGATGGAGGGCCTCTTATTTTATCTTTATAGCAATGAAACCATGCATAATCAAACGGTGTTCAAAAGAGATAGAGCATAATCGAACGATGTATGAAAAAACAGTGCACAATTGAAATTGTGTATAATCGAACATCGCACAACAGATCATTGCACTACTGACAAGGTACACGAAAAAATATATTTTTTTATGTAAATATATTTTTGCATATATTTGGCTAATATATTTTACTTATACTTTTATGCAAATACATTTCTATTTTCTTCCGTGTAGGATATATACATTGTATATACATATACAGTGCTATTTATAAGCGCCAAATTATTATTTAATAAAGATCGTAGAATAATATATATAATATAGAATAAAATGATTTTAAAAAATATGAATAGTAAATATGCAAAAGTTAAGTAATTTTCATTTTTTACAACGAATAATATATATAAAGTGTATTGGTGTTCCATGCGAACAAAGGCGATTTATACAAATAAAATTTACAAATTAAATAATAATAATCAAACTTAGTTTTTAAACAATCATTATTTGCGTCTGTAACGTGTTACGTATGGCGATGTTGATTTGTATAATATAATTAAATTTAGTAATCGCTAATTACTTTACGCTATTAGATTTCTTAATCGAGCTTTTTGATTGCTTGCACAAATATTGATTTTTTCACTGTAAGATACTTGCTATTAGTTTCAGAAATCTTCTGAATTATATATGGATTCTTCTAATAAGATTCTTTTACAAAACACAACTATCCGGTGTAATTCTTTTAATTTATGTTTTCTATTACATTATATATTGCATTTTACTAAGTTCGATTTTTTAGATAAAAAAATGAATGTTTGGTTAATTCTAGTATAATAATGTTAAGAATCCCTAGTAAAAATTGCAATTGGGTTTTGATGTGGCCATGATCAGGAAACCACAGTACCTAATCTGGCCATAGTTAGATTTTTAAATTAGGATATTATATGTGTGTAACGCTAAAAATTGATATGGTCCTGATCAAGTAATCTGATGAAATAGAAGTGCCACATCAGGGCCTGATGAGGGTCTGATTCGGATTCCACAACAGATGAAAAAAATTTGTTTTAAAGAAGATTTGACCTTCTAATCCTACTAATCCTAAGACCTTCTAATCAGTAGGCAAACCCTCTAACCGCCACACCACCAAGACTCTTGAACATCATAGCTAAGAGCTTCTACTACTTATAGATTGGCTAAGTTGTGGTTGTGATGTGGCTAACCCTATGAGG
>JABFPJ010004467.1:0-13774 GCA_022817425.1 Gryon sp. ZL-2020 | reverse complement strand
GGAAAAAAAAAAAAAAAAAAAAAAAAAAAAAAAAAAAAAAAAAAAAAAAAAAAAAAGTAAACTTGTTCCTTGAATAATTAAATACTTTTACATTTTTACGACAATGTAAGGGCAACAAAGTAGCCAAGTATTACTTTATACTCTAGACTGGAGTGACTCTTTTTTCGAAGCGTAAACCGTTAATGCGTGAAGAGCATGTCGTTTGGTAACTTCGTATTCAATGTATGCTATCGATTATAGTTGACGCGCCGTAAGCTATAGGTCGTGTCAGTCTGAGAATCCACACGGTCGAAGATATGTCCAAAAATATACATGAGGTATGCATTATATATGTTGGATATGTCCAAAATATATATACTGAAAAATATAAATATTTGATTGTTTTAAAAAATAATAAAAAATATAAATAATTCACTGTTTATTGTAAATGTAACTTTTTACGAATCTGAAAAAAATGATATAAAAATTTACTATGGAAAATAGTAACTTTTTTTTATTAAAAACCATTTCAATATTCTAACATCAAATTAACTTCCAACATAAAATAAAAAAAAATACTTCTTTTAGTTAGTATACATAGTAAAAAATTTTTGTTGACATTTTTACACGCAACTTACACGTGTAATAACAGCTCGAATTATTGTCTAAAAATGTATATTTTACACCGACTTTTATAGAAATCATATTCATTCTTAGTTATTTTTACACTTTTTGTTTGTGTAAAAAGTTACTTCTAAATGTTTATATTTTACACTGAAATGTAGATATTTTTTACTGTGTAACAAATTTATTTTGTCTCCATATTTTCGTCCGTGTGGGAAATGATGTATAAATAATTTCACGTCAACAGAAAAGTCTAAGAGACAGAAATAAATCAGTGCGAAAAATGTGATTAATTAATGATGTTGAAGTGACATGTCAAGTTGGTGTTTATTCATGTGTGAGATTATTGACAAGCTTCGGATATTCGACGCGGTGTTAGATAGTGAGAGGACAATCTGGTACATCCTGCTTTAAGATGCGCCCGAAGCTCGTCATAAATTGTCTGTACATTTTGATGTTGTCAGAAACAAGTGATTGAATCTACTCTTTTATTATTCTTCTCTCTTTATTGTTCGTTCTTCATCAATTACTTGATTTTGTATGAAAAAATTGTCAAAGATAAACAAAATCGAAAATAAATCATAACACAAATGTGCATCGCAAAAACTTAAATTACACTGAGAAAAATTCAAATCAAACTATCCAAACAATCAAGAAATGAATTATTTCGATAGTAGATTTGATCCATTTTTCTGAGTGTGAAACAAAAGTATATACAGTCAAGTATGTAAAACAAAAGGAAATACAAAAAAGTGCATTTAAATGAAGCGAAAGAAGTTGAACTGTCGAATGAGAAGTGGTTTTATGCGATTGGGTGAATTGATAGAGAAATGACTCATTTCCTTGTCATTGTGGGAAAACGACGGATTACTTGAGGTTCGTGGCAAAAGTTTTGATCGGACGTATATATGCTCAAATGATCGCGCGATTGTTAAACGTGAAGGTGAACATTGTTGCTACATAAAGACGAGAGAAACGAATGGCTAGATAGATAGACTGGAGAGAAATAGATAAAAAAAAGAGAGTAGGGAAACAATAGCCAGCAAAAGGGTAAAGAGCGACAGAAAAAGAGACAGAGAAAAAGAGGAGAAAGATAGTTGAAGAGACACTAAAGATCAAGCGAAAAAGTTGAAGAGAAACGGAGATTGGCAGAAACTTGCAATCTCCGGGAAACGAGAGATCAGTAAATAATCTAAGGTTAGGTCCAGACAGCTTATTGATTAAGAAGATGATGTGTACTTGCTTAAATGAACAAAAGTGCGTCTAATCTGATTGGCTGATATTATTATCTTTATCTTTTGTTTTTCCTTCGCTTAAAGTTAGGACAAATAAAGGCTTAATGAAAGAACAAATTTACGATCATTCGACTGATCCTTTTTATCTTTTAATGGGTAAAATGGACGTTTCCACATGATCTTCTTACAACTCTCGTTGAAAAGAAAATGTGCCTTGAAAGCTTTTCTCTACAAAGTCAATTAGAATTAGCAGAAGCCCGATTGATGTTGAGTTTGTTTTGCAGAAATGTTGTTAAGCATGTTGATGTTTGTGTAAGCTGATAATCCCTTATGTTTATGTTGTTTTTTTGTTGTTTTGTTAAAATTAGATTAAACAACACGTACAAGTCAGCCACTAAACATCTCAATGCCAGTAACAGAGCAGCAATTGGCAGTAACTTTGAGCAAAACAGAGATAGAGTATTGCTGAAAAAATAGACTAACTTCAGGAGAACCAATTGTGTTGTTATGATCTGTACAGAATAGAATCCAATCGATAGTCACGCAAAATTACTCTAAGCACATTCAGACTTTTGGATTCAATTTGGATAAGATCGGAAAATCGGGAGTTGTAATTTGTATTAATCAGTTTGGATGCAAGTTGGAAGAAATGACACACAGAGAAAAAGACTTCAACAATTGTTTGTGTACACAATATTTCAGTTATGCGAATAAATTATACAAGTTGATCATTGTGTTAAAATGATGTTCTTCTCTGAGTGTGAAGTAAAATTAATCATAAAAACACAAGGTATTCCGTGCACAGGGAGTTGGTTTGTCTTTCACAACGGAAGCTTCGAGCTAATTAGACCTAACTTCAAGATGAACATTTTCATATGTCGACATTCGACAGCTGTGCTTGAGAGACGCAAACCGTGGCACAAATTTTTGTCGAAGGATGGAGAATTGCAGATGATTTTGTCAGCATCTGAAATTTTGTTCGGTTTTCTCCACCGATCGATGGATCTCCCAATGGTGCAAAAAAGGGAGGGGTTACAGAGTTTGTGACATTTACAAGTTAAAAAAAAAGTCATGACGCGTCACGAAAGTCGAGCATAATAACATACGGACAACAAACAGGCAAACAATATTTATTACATATCATTTAGTTAGACATAATTTAGTTGTTGTATTTATTTGATTATTTCTTTATAATCGTATTTACATCAATGACGATTAAACAACACACACATATATAAGAACTATGTACCATGCACGTACAAAACAAAAGTTGTCTTGCTTCCTTCATCGTGATCGTAGCTCACAAGGATATTCATGCAGGATTATGAGAAAATAAAAGCGACGATCGGTTGACAAAAAATCCAGACTTTCCTTGGGTTCTCCATTTCGTGCCACGAATTCATCAGCTTTATCTCAGTAACATCACTTTTTGGCTGACGAATGAAACTAACCATGAATAGACATACTCCAAGTACACTTATCTACGAGAAGTATCTTCTTTTTTTTTCGTTATTAATTGCATCAAATGTTAATTCATTTACTTGTTCAAAATAACTCACTGGAACATTTTTTTAAACGATGAAAGTAATTGACTTTACTTCTTTTAGAAAAGTGTCCTTATTAGAGTACACTCATACCTTAGTTCTAATTTGGGATTTTTATCTGTTTTCTTCTTTTGCCTTAAAATGCTGAATGTACTCCCAAATTAGAGAATGAAACTCAGATAAGAACGTAACGACATACAATATGACAATTCGAAACATAATTTATTGAAATAACGTGTTCTTGGAATTGCAATATTTAAGGTCGACATTCTTATCTGAGTTAAATAATATGAATGATATAAAGTCAGATAGAATACGTCGAGTAGCGAAAACAAAATATGGATGGGATAAAGATGGATGAACATATATTAAAAATCGATACGTTTAAGATGTCAGATTTCAATGGTTTTCTGAGGTTTCTTTAGGTTGTCCTTTTTTTTTTTTTTTTTGTTATATTCTAGAAATATAATTGAATGATAATTTGATTAATGTTTGATGATTTGATGGGAAGATAAAAGTAGATAACAGAAAACAAAAGTCAGTTCATATTTAGAACACAGATGAAGATGACAGTGCAATGATACCGACTTTAGAGCAGACGGGTCATACGAAATTCCTCGTCCTCATACCTATACAGTTCCACATTTGTTTGACTAAACATTCGTTTTATTCATTTCCATTTTTTTCCTTCTTTTGTCTTTTACCTCTTTTTTTCTATGCACCTTTCATAAAATAGTAAAATTAACACAGATCACAAATGTCGATGCGAATTAGAAATCGTGTCGACACTTTGTGTCTTTGTCGAAATATGTTGAAATATATTAAAATTTCGTATAAAATATAAAAGAAGAAAACTCGACGACATATATGAGGACAAATACAATGAAATACATTAAAAATACGAATCCATTAAAAATGTCTTTTTCTTAGGCTTTATTTGAATTATTGCAATATGTGTCGTCAGTTTTCTTGTTCATATTTTATATACAATTTTAACATCATTTTGCCCTTAGTGTAAGATTCCTCTTTGCAACACCTCGAACTTAGTTGAAGCTATATGATTCATAATTGATCTGACTAGTTATGACAATGAGATAACAAGTCAGACTAATTGTTGACGGATCTTATACAATTTTAAATATCGAGTACCGTCGAAAGTTTTGCGATCTAAGTTATTTTTTCAGATTAATTTATACAATAAAGTTCAACGATAAGATGACTTAGACATTTTTAATACAATTACTTTCGACCGTCTCGGAAATTAGCCGTTAATGCGAATGAAATTGTTACATTTGCGGAACGAGCAAACTTACCTCCTCGCATAGTGCAATCATACGCCTCGTACTGTCCAACGACTGAAAAAAAAATTAAACATAACATATTAAAATACTTGTTTTTTATTATTCCACTTAAAAGAAACAGTTAAAATGTAATCATTGTGAAACCAATTTTTATCATAGTAAATGACAAAAAAAAAAGAATTTTTCAAATATACTCAAAAAAATGGATAACTTAAATCATTCTATTATTTTAAATAACATACATTTAGAATAAAGTACGTTTAATGAAACCAAAAAACTTGAAAATCAATATCCCAGTGCGACCTTGTCTTATAAAAACGCATTATCATTTATGAAAAGTACAAAAGTTTCCGTGCATTTTTCTGTAATTATGACTCTGCAATTAAGTTCACTTAAGAAGTGTAAAATTGAAATTAATATGCCTTTTCGATAAAAAATAATTGATACTTAAAAATCACTAAAATATACTTCAGATTTAAGAATCATCAAAATCTTTATTTCAATTCGAATAATTAAATGAATAATTAATAATTATTTAGTTTGCAAAGTTCATTTTTATATTCAAACATTGTTTGTTCATAAAAAACGTGATTGTTTATACAAGTTCTTGGAATATCTTAATGAATGCATCATTGTGAGTAAATAGTTATACGTCATGGTGACAAACAACTGTGGCATAAGGTGGGAAAAAAGACTCTTCATAGTCTCACCTCATCTGTAACTTGTTGTGATTTGAATTGTATCTCCTGAAGCTCCGTTCTGGGCGGACCAGCCCCTTCTGGCGCTGCCGCAGCTGATGTGGGTGCCGGCATTTTGCTGTTGTTCCGAAACGAATCGGCCGACCCTTTATTTGCTCTTACTCCTGGTAATTTAGCTTCACAGCCAAAATGTCCAAATTAATCTGCAATTAAAATGCATACTTTCAATTAGCTTAAAACCGTAATTCAATTAACAAAATTAGTCGACAGTTTTTTTTTCTTTTCAACAAACGTAATTTCCAATTTTTCTTTTTTTTCCTTTTTTTCTTTTTTTAATGTTTCTTTTGTAATGAAAAGATAATTACAATTGTAAAATTCGTACTAATAATTTCTAAGAAATATAGAGACGGGAAGTTGATTATAATATCGTAACTATTTTTTGCAGTAATTTGTGCAAAAAATAAAGTGCGCAGTATTGAGTTGACTGAAACAAAGGTGAATTACACAATGCTCAAGTTATTCATATTGAGATTCATTCAAATGAAAAAGTCTGATTAACATTGACACACCCTCTAAAAATAAGACGAAAGTCTATCCTTGATTAATTGAAGATAAGAAATGTTTTCGTGTCAAAAATTCTTATTAAAAATTCAATTAGACTTTCAACGAGAAGCTGTGTAAAATTTGCGTTTAATATGGAATAAAATAGGTAAATATTTGATGATTATAATTATGAAGATAATCTTGAAATGATTAATTATGAAAGATCCATAATGCATGAAAGTAGATACAAAATGATGAAAATTATAGTTGAGTTTGTTGACTGAAGAAAAAGTCTGAAGTAAATTGAATCTATAATTTATCGATGAAGTCAATTAATGTAAAAATCACGAACATTCTCTAACAGATCCAATAACTTATCAAGATGAGATCAATGTGTTATTTATTAATGTGATCAAATCATTACTCATTGACAGAGCGAGGCATGAATAATAATGACGTTTAATATTAGAACAACGTTTATTCTTGATTACAAATTCCATAAATATATGAACAATAAACACAAAAGATGAATGTTTTTCTTCTTTCATAATTCGTGTTCAATATACCTTAAGTCGATGAAAAATTGGAAACATGACTTAAAAGAGATATAAACTTTGAACTTTATTTTTCATTAACGAGTCAATTGAATTTCACGTAATAGAATTTTCTGCAAAGGAAAGGATAATTTATTTTAACTCGCTTGTGTGCACTGTAACTGACACATTTAATGAATGGTTATAATGATGTAAAATTTTCGATCCCATCTGACACTTGTTGGAAACCAAATTATCTAACCAAATATATGAGCAATGCTCTACAAATCATCTAATGATATTATTTATTACGATTATCATAGCAATTTTTATTTTGTCATATAATTATTGAAGTTTTCTTAAATCAACAAATCTTTGCTTTGTAATTTTTTGCTTTATATTTAATTTAAAAAATATAATTTGTTTACTCTCTAAATTTTTGAAAAATGGAAGATTTAATTTTTCGAGTTATATAGAACAAAGATTTATAATTCGTGTTCACTTAAGAGGATGTCAAAGCCAAATGCCAACTTCAAATTCTGACTACAGCGCCAAAAATGTTTTTCGCAAATTACTGAACAATAATAAATCATAAATAAATATAAAAAACGAAGGTAATACGTCAATTCATTGTGAAATTCTCTTCAATTTGATCTAAGTAAATACTTGTTTAAATCTATAATACTCGCGTATTTTTACATGTCGTTTTGGACAAAGTTTGACTAACCTGTGAAATATTGTCAAAAACGAATTGTAAAAATATGCAATAAATATAGCTTCAAACAATAATTTCGGCAGATCAATTTGAAGATAATTTCACAAAGAATTGACGTATTAGCTTCATTTTCTGAATAACTGCTTTGGATTGTTGCAAATAAACAAAATAAATGAAAACAACAGAAATGTCGATAATGTAGAACTTGTTTAGGTTTGACATCCTCTTAAAGAGTTAATATTCATTTTTTCAAAAAATTATGGGAAATAATATATTGAAAAAATTATGTAATAATGAAACCATTTTACGTTTTTATTATTGCTTATAATTATGAACATTTTTATTCTAATTTTTCTAATTTAAAAAAACATTTATTCTAATTTTCTAATTTATAATATTCTTTAAAAAAATCCCTTTTTTAAGATTTGAATCGATTTCTTTAAGGATGTTAAGCCGCCGTTTTGTCTTATTAATTTTCTTAAGGAGGTTCTGGTGTTATCTCGGAAATGATGAAATTAGCTAATTTTGACTTTATTGAAGTGAAACTATCAATCATTCAATAAATAAGTGAATTTTTCACTTATTCAAATATAAAGATTATACCAATCCAAATATATTTTTAGATAAATATATTTAATGCGTGTTTATAGAAAATTATATTGATTTACATTAATACTTCAATTACTTATTAGTCTGCTAAAAAATAAAAAAAATTCGGCAACATCAACAGCAAAATAAACATTAAAAATTTAATTAGTATAAATCATAGCGAAGAATAATTTAATTCCCGTAAATAATTTGATGATTAATTCATCTGACGAATTTGCTTTCCAATTAGTTTGAATATTATATGGCTAGTTATAAAATAAGAAGAAACATCATTTACTTTTCTGAAATATATTTCGAAAATATGTACGTCTGAAAATATAAAACAAATATACAGAATTTATTCACGTTGAAATCGTGAAAATTTAATTTCATAATTCACTGCGTTTGAGTTACGAAGTTGATAATTCTCTATAATTTAATTTCTCAGCCATACGACTTGATTATTAGAATATTTTATGCATTAATCTTTGCTTAATTTTTTGAAAATGACAATTTCAAGCTTAAACACTTTCTTAGTACAAATTAGCTTTTACGCAATTACAATTCTACATTTAATTTGACGCTGCCATATTTTGACGTTAAAATTTGAACTTTTGCTCTAATTTGCGATTATTAATCCGTTTTACATGCTCTTTAATATTATAACTTAATTCTAGTTTTATCATTTGCTTTACATCATTTTTAAAATGTTTTTTCTACCTCGTATTGCAATACAAATACGAATGTATCGTCATATCAAATTCAATAATTCCATTTTCCCATTAAAATGTCAATATTATAGCTTGCATACTTTGCTCTAACTCAATTTTAATGTTGAAACTTGTCCGTGTGTGCTACAATTATTCAATTCTGAAATGTTCTCGTCACGACTATTTCATTCCATTTCAAACTATTTTCATTCTACATTTGAAATTGCATAATTATAATTATTATTTTATCATAACATTTAAAATTAAGAAAAAAGCTCAATTAATTTTTAAGCTTTTAGGTCATTCTTTTTTCCCTGAATTTTCTATTCAATTATCAAGAGATATATTTTTCCATCTCATAAGATAACAAAAAAGACACTATTTTCAACATTCCATTTTTTCTAAATCAACATTTTCTTTGCAAAAATCAAATTACTTAAAAAAAATGATTTGAAAAAATGACTTTCAAATCAAACTAAAAGTAAATTAAACGCAACAAAAAATCGATTATGAACAAAACCTCCAAAAGCCTCGTAAATTTGTAGGTCGCTTATGAATGGGATTATCCAATTAAATTTCTTCCCCGCGCATTTCATATACATTTCATACTGCCCTAAAAATACGTCCCTTTATAGATTCTCCGGCCGATTAAACTTGACAGAATTCCCTACTGTCAAGTTTACAACATCCCCCCGCCCACAAAGCCAGTTCAATTCAAGTGAAGAAGCCCGCTCTTTATTTACTTCGGCATTGAACTGTGCGAGACATCCGTTCCTCCCTCATCTCAATTGCCACACCGAAAAGAAAAATTGCGGCATAAAAATGTATCTCGACGTTTGCCTCTAAATCGTACAATATCCATCGAAATATATTTCTCCAATAATGCGAGTGCGCGCAGAAGAAGTGCTTTAAGAATGTATATCACACACACACACACACACAACATGTATTAGAGGCATGTGTATATAAGTTGAGCGATTCGTGCGCGCACGTCCAAAGACGCGCGCTCGCTCTATGTAGATGAAACAAAACCGTCGACGTAGGAAAATCAATACTAGATTGCGCGCAGCTGCACAATCCACGTGTAGATACTTTTGACGAAAGTGCATCTAAGCGTGGCTTTTTCGCTGTCAAGAAATATGTTCCATATATGTTCCCATTAGAGCGAAAAGGGAGATGAAAGATAGAGACGAAGAATAGAGAGGGAGACGAAAAAAAGGGGGTTGGCAGGTCAAATAGGGCCGCGAAGGGGCCAGGTTAAAAGTTGGTGCGCATTCGGGGGAGAGATCGAGTTCACGTGTACAGCCACAATGTTGTGCAATATCGCGCGCGCTTATGTCGCGTCTATTTTTAGAGGGCCAGCGCAATAATCGTCGCCATTAGAGCCCCGTCCTTTTCGCACCCGAAAGTTTAACCAAGGACAGAATCACTATAATTGACAAATTTGTCTTATATAATAATGAAAAATGGGATATAAAAATGGCAATTTTTAGTTAAAAGAGTTCTTTTAATCCTCTGTTTGTTACACTGAGAGAAATTTGATTTCAATATTTACAGTCATTAGAGCTACTTTGAGACTCTGCGGGAGAAATAACTCATTTTACTTTGTAACATGGTAAAATTAGATATCATAGTAGCAAGCGTTTGTGAAAGTTATCTTTTAAATATTTCATCAGTTACACTGAAAATTGCTCTTAATAAAGAACCATACATAAGCTCTAAAAACACATAAATTTTGCTCTAAAATAATTTTAGAGAATCCTTTTTATATAATTTTTTTTAGTTAAAAATTAAAGCAGAAAAAGCAACGCTCATCTTATTTATTTTAGACATAATAACAAATTGTTGCAATGCTGAGTTCAATCGATTTGACGCTATTAATTGACAGCACTGCATCAATTTACTCGTAACATCTCGTCGGTTAAATTGTGCATCGATGAATTTACGATACGAATAAGGAAAAATTCGAATGGCTTTGAAGAATAAATACACAAAATATTGTAATATGATGAAATAGTACGAAGTATAATGAAAATTTCACAATACATCTGTTATTATCTTCTTTTGTGATCGATATTTCAACGTTTTAGTATTACAAGAATACAATTATAGATTAACTGAAAGCTAAATGTTTACTGCATTAATAACAATAAATTATTGTTTCAATGCGACATTTAATGTTTGTCAAAATTATTATCTTTTACAATGGAAATTAATATGTCAAATTTTATTTTATTTATACACTTTTGTTAAAGAAAATCAAATTATTGACGTATTAAGAGGATGGACAAGTGCTGCTACACCGGAGTTAGTGTCTTTTTGATTAACACAAATATTATTATATTTAAATTAAAATATGTGTAGGTACTCGGTGTTCTTGAATAATGGGAGAAAATTTTCATCTATACAAAATAATTTTTTGTTGTATAGAATAAGCAAAAAATGTGAACAAAAAAAATGATAATGCAGATTTCTAATTTTATTTGTTCACGTTTTTTTCAATACTGCTTGTAAAAAAATAAAATTGTCTTTCACAGTTTAATTCTCCCATTCAATATAAACACCGACTATCTCATGCAATTCAATCATAAAAAGTAATAATTATATAAATCAAAATAACACTAAATCTGGTGGACAATGACTGTGCCATCCTCTTAAAGTATATTATATAACAATGAAAATAATAAATGACAAATATTTGCCGAGAAATATTAAATTATGTCGTAAACATTTATGGGCGTTTCTCATAAGTTTGCTCAAATTGCAAAACTATGAATTGTACTACTTTATGTTAGCAATGATTCACATAAACACACAATAAAGGAAAAGACTATGTTGAAATTTGATATAAACTATTTATGAAAAGCATACTTTACGACATAAATATCGAAATTGAAAAGAAAAAGTCTATGAAAAATTCAGATACTTGTTAAATCTTTCAAACACATATTTCCATTTTTCGTATAGGTATCGGAATATTTGTTCATATGTATCGTTCAAGTATTCTTTTCGTATATTTTATATGAAACTTTAACATACTTTTTCCTTTTGGCACAGTGCAATAAACTGTAATTTTTACTGTGTCACTTCAAGTATTTGTTTTTGAGTTGATTAATTGCAGCGCTGAAAAATTATGGAAACAAAAACAAAATTGTAATCAAATGACTTATTATTATTTTTAAAAAATAAAATTAATTTATTAAACTAATTTTAATAAATAAATTGAATGTCGTAATTTAATTCATTTATTTTGTACATAATAACTTCGATTCACTGTATTTCGCGAACATTGAAAATAAATTCTTGAAAAAGAAATGTTTAAATTAATTATGACACTAATTTGTGATATCGAAAAAACACAGTTTAGATCCAAATTTATAATGATTAATTTTAAATTACCACAAACTTGTATAAATTCTATATTTGTAGCAAAAGTCCTTGTTGCATTTAAATGTTCAAAAAGTAACTTTAAAAATGATTCAACATTCAAACACGTGCGATTTTTTATATATCAAAACTATTCGTTAAGTATTCCAATGTTTGCAGCTAATTACAAAATAACATTTGCAGGCTAATATAAATTCGAAACAAAAAACATTTTCAAACTTGTCTTATAATATGCAAAGTAACGAAAAATGGGTCAAACAAATTAAGCGACGAAATGAGTTTCGTGCTCTTTTTCTCTCTCACTTATGAAACAAATACTTTTGGTATGCGTAGCTCCCGCGATGTATATATGTTAAACCATTATTCCCGGACTCGCATCGTCAATTGACGACGATTATTATTTATCGGACACGCGCGTGGGACGAGATAGCGGAGAATGAGCATGGGAACATGTCTTGTCAGTCGCAAGTGGTGCGACTCCGATTCTGGTCAGACACAGCGCAACGCCGAACAAAACGAGGGGGCGAAGCGGGGGGAGGGGCACCCGAAATTCACCCGCATTGGCTCATTTTCGTCTCAATTCATTACTCTTCGCAGAGACATGAGACCATGAGTCCATGACCCTTGACCACAAATCGCGATCATTTTTTCGATCGCAGTACCAATGTTGCAATGGCTTTTCTACGTTTATATGTATATACAATAATGACTTTAAACTTGACCTACTTTTTTCAAGCCCGAATTTACAGTAACACGTTTCGCCTTATTGCGCTTGTGTTCTATTAAAATTCAACAGCCGAAAAATATTTTCTTATTTCCACTTTCTTCCTCAATTTTTCGTCCAATTTTCAGCTGTTAATATTCACATTCGGTTGATTGTATTTTTGCAGAAAAAAAATAGGAATAATTCTTCTTTTGATGAAATTGGTTTTTATCATCAACATTTTAATAATCGTACAAAATTGTGCCAAAAATTGGGGAAGATTAATAAAGCAGTAGAAAATGAAGGAACTATTTTGAATTTGAAAATAAGTTATGTTTTGGCTGATTTGAGTATTTGATTTTACTTGAATAATGTATTAGGATTATGAATAGATTAAGTTATATTTGTTTTTAAGTGTTTAACATTAAAGGTTTTCATGGTTACTTTTTGAATCTTAAGGTGTCATTCATTGGGACATTTCAGTTAACACTAATGGGGTAGAAACACGAAACAGCGGCAGTTTTAAGACAATTTGGGTTCTTGCTTCACGCCAATTTGTTCACATAAAAGTGTCGCGATAGTAATGATAATTACATTCAATCTTATCACAGAATATTATTATTTTATAAAATCCACGGAAATAACTTAATAATTGTTTGACATTTAAATTTAATAGTAACCCATTAAATTATTAATCCAAAATAATTTAATAATGCATATGCAGAATTAAAAATGTAATTTAAACAAACGTTAATTATCTGTTGAAAACGAAATAAAACTTTATATTTCCAGTTGATGTTTGTATGTGTGAATCAAAGATACTTTTTCGTACGATTTGAATCTGCTGTATTTATAACACATTTTCAGCAATGATTTAATTCAAATCTAGTTAATTTGATCAACTTTTCAACTAAAATAAACTTTCTGCAGTTTCAAATAACATTCAACCGCAGCGAGTCAAAATTAAATCTAATTTATACAATCATCCATTGATACATTCCAAATAAAAAAAAAACTAACGAAAAAGTATTTAATAACCATTTTTATGACCAAACTTTTTGCTTTCATTGCGTTAATTTATAATTAGCTTAAATTTTACTTTTTAAACATTTAATCACTCAACTTACGTAATTCATATGTGTTATTTATATTATTTTATTATGATATTATTAAATAATATTAAATAATATAATATAATATAATATAATATAATA
>JABFPJ010004466.1:0-13776 GCA_022817425.1 Gryon sp. ZL-2020 | reverse complement strand
TACCCAAGAAAAAATCTGCCTAGAATTTTACCAGTTCAAGTTAGATTCTAGCTAGACTTTGACTAGATTCACTAGTTTAGATAATATTGGTCAGATACTGGCTAGTTATTGACCTGAAATTACTAGTGTATTTTAATTTGTAAAATGTACTTTTTGGCTTAAACTAAACGATAATATTACTAAAAAAAATACTCAAAAGTAAAATCTATTGTACTTTCACTATTGAAAGTACTTAATTTAGTTATGTAAAAATGTACGGTAACTACCTAGATACTGGTCAGTTTAACTGGGCCAGTTTTATTATACTAAAATCTATTCCCGATTTTACGATGAAAACCGCTCACAATTTAGCTCGTTTAAAAGGACCAAACAATTTTCACTTTTAGGAGTTAACAAGTAATTTTAATACGTTTATAGTTCAAGTTTATAGACAATTATATATTTTATTGGGATAGTGATTATAAATACAATTTTCTTATATCTTTTATCATTTCTAGTTTTTAAGTATTCCAATTCATTTCAATAAATTGTAATTAACTGTTTGAGGACGGGGTGTTTTTTTATGAACTTTTTTATTTTACATGTTAGAACTTTTTAGTATTCATCAAAAGGACGATCGAGGAAAAATCTCTCCCCCACCCCTCCCGAGTCAGTATACTGGCTTCCCGTCCACAACGGACTTGTGAACTTTAATCTATCAATATCTTGATTATTTTTTAAGATTTTTACCCGATATCTTGTTCTATAAGTATAAAGTAAATCTGACTGAGGCCACATTAGTATTTTCATTTGGAAATGTATGCCAAGATGACCTTATAAAAGTTTAAAAAGTTACTACCCCGATACTTGTGTGGTAGTTTTCATCAGGGATTCTAAAGGCAAACTTAAGTGGGGCCTACTCAGGTATTCAATCGGCATTTTAATGCTGAGTTCGGTAAGGTAAATCTGACTGGGGCTACATTAGGATTTTCATCTGGAAATTTATGCCAAGATGACCTTATAAAAATCTAAAAAGTTACTACCCCGATACTTGTGTGGCAGTTTTCATCAGGAATTCTAAGGGCGAACCTAAGAGGGACCTGCTCTGGCATTCAATTGGCATTTTCATGCTTAGTCCAGTATGGCAAATCTTACTAGGGCCACATTAGGTTTTCCATGTGGAAAATTTTGCTTATATTTTAATGTGGCATTTTACTTCTAGATTTTCTTAGGGAAAGTATCATTGTATCCCCATGAAATACTTCTTCGGACTCTTACATGAAATTATGATTTCCCGGTTAAATTTCTACTTGGGTAAGCTCACAACATTTACTACATTTTCTAATAATGTGATATTGTTGATATAAAAACATAGTACTTGTTAGCCGGGTCTAGTAAAAATGTACAGACATGTTATAAAAAGAACACGATATATAATAAATTTTCATATTTAATTATTTAAATGATATCATTAAAGCAGACAATATTTTGATCTTTTAATTGAATAAAATTTCATTATTAGACATGTGGTAAAATTTCTTACATTTCTATTTTTTGTGTAATATCAAATTTAACTATTAAATTCTCGTAGGCTGAAGATATCGATTTTATATCGAACGTAGAAGAAAATACAGAAAATTTGGTAGACATTTTAACAACTGATGAAATGTCTATACTCAATGAACAAACATGCACAAACTTACGTACGCAACATCAAGGACAAGTTTCCATTCAACAAGTAAACCTTTCATTTTATATAGAAAATAATCATGAATTATTCGAAAATTCAAAACTTAGACTAATAATGTAAAAATCAGAGATGGGCACGCTTTGTTAAAAATATAAGGATAAAAGATAGTTTTATTATTAGAACAATAAAGAAGTACATATTATTATCTATCTTCATTTATCATTAGAAAGTCCTATTTATTATTTCAATGTCTAACAAAATGTGCCCATCACTGGTAAAAATAATCAAATATATAATAATATATTTCTTCGACTTCGGCTCGCGTTGTAAACTCCGGATGAAATACAGAACTCCATCTTATATTTCCATGATCGCGAAAAATATTTTTGGTCACAAGGGACAGGAATTGCTGTTTCTCGAAAATTCACTTGAGAAAAAAACTGCACTTTTTGTCCTCGTGTAATAAAGACAAAATAAAATAGTTGAGTTTTCAGAATATATTTAGATTGGTCACTTCTTAAACAATATTTAAACTTATTAATTTAATATAATATGATAATGTTGTATTTTTTTTAATACATACATTTCGAAAAGATGAATTAGATATTGCTTGAGAACCCGCTTGGAAATCTCGGGTTGAGAACCTCGGGCTAAAATAAAATAAAAATTTTGAAATCATATTCATCACGAAATTAAAAGCGCTTTCTTTTATTCTAAAACTTTGCTTATTCCGTGTCCAAAACAATTAATTCATCAATATAGGCATAGATCCAGTAACACACACGCACGCGCCTGATAACACGCATACGCCCTACCCCTGGTAATCGCGTGAATGGGGAGCTCGAGCGAGCCGAGAACTCGTACTCCACAGCAAATGCTTATAGGTAGCCGCCGCGTTCAGTTGCGCTCGTAAGTATAACTTAGAACCTCTCCCGAGTCGCCTTATCCTAATATTCCTTGTCGCCCGTTCTGCGAGAGTTGAGCTTCTCGCTCTCCAACGTGGCATCAATCCCTTTACTCAAATCGCGTGGGTAAAGCTTCACGAGCATTACAATATGTATATGTTGTTGTCATTGCATTTATACTCGCACTTTTGCCTTTACATTACAATTGCATTCGGCAGTACGTTTGGCTTGATTATTCTTAAAGATTACTTTCATAATTAGTTCAGTTGCTCATCGGCTGGAATTTTGGCTTCGCTTTGCAAATTTATTATCACGCACACATTTATCTATTATGTTCGCATTGATAGATTTTCATTTTGTCTTGTTTTCAAAAGCTTTGCTGATTTCGAGTCAATTAATTTTGATTCGAGAATTCAAATACCTTTCAATTTCCATCAAGATTCACTTATTTCGTTCATTCTACGTTTATACTATATGCTTTAAAATAAAATACACTTAGCAAGAAATTTAACTTAATATTTACGCTGATCTTAGGCCATTCGATTTGGCTTTTAAAACTCAAAAATTTTGTTTTGCAACTTAAATTCAAATTCAACTATTTCAATTATTATGTTTGCATTTACATATATTTTCACATACAAAATTCATTTTGCTGTTTACATTATTTGATTTAATGCTGCTTTTTTCCGCTTTGTAAAATTTCTGCTTTCACATTGCTGCTTTTTTTTCGCTTTGGATTTTGTTTTTCCATCCACAACAACGAAGATAAAGGACAATATGCTCAAGGAACACAACATCACAATACTTTTCATTTTTGCATTTCCCGCGTTATTTGCTTTAAATTATTACTTTCCATGTATGCATTTATTCAACTACAATTAATTTATATTTAATGGGCAAAGTAAACTATTTTTCCAATTTACTGCGAATTAATATGTACAATTTGTAATGTGCATTTACATACATGTTTTTTGAATTTACTTAATGTTTCTTTACATACATTGTTTCGGAGGCTAATACGCCTCAATTTACTTACTTTACTTCGGGGGCTAATACGCCTCAATTTACTTACTTTACTTCGGGGGCTAATACGCCTCAACTTACGTACTTTGCTTAGGGGGCTAATACGCTTCAACTTCGTGCTTTACTTAATGTTACCTTGCGTGTTAATTTAAGCAAGATTCGCTTTAAATTCACACCACATTACTGTACAAATATATTACACTTTACTTGCTACGTTACAACTTCCATTGTTACTGCGTTATTTAATAACTTTAATAACTTTAATAACCTTGCTACTATACTTTACACAGCGTTGCGTAGTTAATTTTGCCCACAAATATAAATTAAATACTTTGCTTTGCTTTTCAATTTCACGCTTACTTTTCATTACATTCAACTTTGCTATTTACTTATTATTCCTAGATTTGCAATATTCTTACGAGCTTCTCGAGGAATCTTTCAAATCATCTTTTCTTTGCTTTTTTCAATAAACTTCATATTCTTTTGTATTTATTGTTTTTTCATTTACTTGCCTTACCTTGACTCCTTTACCTCACGAATTTTGGAACACGAGAAAATTTAATAAAATATCTACGAGGCTGGATTCGAACCAGCGGCTCAAACAAAAATAATATTGTTTGGAAATTAGGTTTACAAAATTTTCCTTCCACCCAAACAGATATAATCTTATAATCTTAACTCAATTTATTTAAATTTATATGCGTGGATTTTTATTTATTTTTTGTACATATTTAAAAAATTATTGTTTGATAAAAGAATTAAAACAAAAATATTAAGAAAGTTTTATATGTTCTGGTTGGATTTTGATTAGCATCATAATATTATTTTCCACCTTATATATGATAAATGATATTTTTGTATTAGGAAGCAAATCATAACGAGGGATGTGAAACAGAATCGCAAAATACTTCAAATGACAATGCAAATGACAACGCAAATGAAAATTGTAAAATTCAACGAGGTACTAACGTGAATTATGTATAGTTTTTGGAAAACTGTTTCAGAATTATATAAGAAGAAATTTTAATTTTAAAAGTTATTTATTTTAACTTTAAAAACAACTTTTAGGTTTAACTGAAGAAGAAGAATCACTTTTGTTAGACCTTTTAAAAGGTGATTTGGAAAAAAAAGTATACCCAAAAAGGGCCGCAGTAAAAACAGCAATTAAAAAGTATCCAATTTTGAAAAATAAAACCGAGGCAATAGTATATTTTGTACCAAGCCCCGAAAGTTCGGTTTCCGGGGCCGGGGGTGCAAGATCAGCACCCCCGCACCGGGATCCGAACTTTAGGGCCATGGAACAAACAGTATTTCTTACACCGAAGACGCGAAGCGGCCCGAAAGTAAACAGACATTTATACAAGCGGCCGGAAAGTAAAGAAACTTTTGAGCCGCGATATATTTTAACGTGCAGCCGCGGAAATTGAACTTTCGGACATCATTTCGGACCCGAAAGTCGGCACTTTCGGGCCTGCAGTGTGAAAAAATAATTTCATTTCTGCAGCATAATTGTTACATTCATTATTTACGACGTTGTTCAAGATGTAATTTTCCGATATAAACGCTGTCATTAATTAAAAATATAATAACATTAAAATAATTCTGACTTATTTTTATAAAGTGAAAAATACATTTAATTTCCACTTTTATAATAATAATTTCAATAATAAATAAGGTGGTTTTTGAAATTGAAACAAATGCCTAGCGCTGACATATTTAAATTTAACAGTTGTGGAAGTTGCCAATTGTCGTATATATTTCATTGTGACATATATTCACACAATATTGTCAAATTTTCATAGATTTTTGGATAAAAAAAAGAATACCAGGGAAACAAAAATTGTTTGCAATATTTTTATACCCCGCAAGAAGCTTAAAAATTGATATTTTTAGGGTTTTTTTAGTTTTTGTCATAAATAACCGGAATTTTTCACATAAAATTTATATAAGGGATATTCCATGCCAAATCACTCACTTTCATAATGACAATGCACTTGATTTTTTCGATTTGACTTAAATTTTGTATATAGTCTAGTTTTCATGTAAAATTAAAGAAAATACCAAAAAACCGGTCTAAAATTGCATTGATTTGAATATTTTAATAAGGTCTGACTTTTAAGCCATTTTAGAACATTTTGCACTAAACTTTACGTTTAACGTGTTTTTCTTTAAAAATTGCTAAATTTGAGCTCTTTAACACTCTGTTTGTGTTGAAAACATGAAATAGTATACAAAGGAAGCAAAAGATATAGTTTGTTTTTTTATTTTATAATAAGTTTGACTCCTAATGCGTCATTTCGAGCTAAAAAGGGTCATTATTTTGAAAATATTCAAATTTAAATTATTCAAAAGTTTGGAACTCAAATTGACTAAAATTTTAAGGAAATGTAGGTAAATATATATACTTTTAGATCCCCAAATTTTAGTTTGTGTTTTGCACAAACATAAAAATGCCGTGCCAATCATATAACGTATTACAAAAAAAACCCTTACTTTTGCAAAAAAATGAGCCTTAATTTTTTTTTACTTGACACTTTTTTACCTGCATGTGTCTGAGTAAGGGTGCGAGGAAAAGCTGTATGTGTGTTTACATCTGTTTACATCATTATAATTATGCCATCGGCATCAGCGTTACCTAATGTGCACCACGTGGAGGTTGTGCGATCGGTCTTTGCACATCATGTGGCCCTGACAAGGGTTTTGATTTCTTATTTACAGCTGCGTTCCACGTAAAAAAAAGTATCAGGCCCCAGTGTTGGACAGTAATGATATTTCGTTTTTTCGTTAACATTAAAATCATAAATATACTTATTGCTTTTATAAAAATTATAATAATATAAATAGGACCAATTTGAAAAATCAAATGAACTGCTGCATAAATATTTTAATAAAGAACGAAAATTTCGATATTTCCTTAAATGTAACGAAATAACGAAAAATAATCGGTTATTTTGGCAAAAATAACTAAATAACGTAAAAAAATCCGTTATTTCGTTAAAAATAACAAGTGGGCAATAATCATTATTATTCTTTCATATAGTGTAAAAGAAAAAGGCACAATGACAAAATAAACAAAATTATAACTAACGTAATCGAAGTTTTGCAACAAATTGTTCCTGTACATAAGGCAATTTATCATGATATTGGTGCAAACATTTCTATGTAAAAATAGCAATGTTTTGTGTTTATCGTGTAAGATATTTTTCGTGCTAAGGATATAGCAATTTTTCGTTCTATCTGTGAAAGAATTTGTATGTACATAAACAATTTAATTGCCCGTGTTATTCGTGCAAGGGTATCCGTGTAAATATAAATAAAATTTTCCATTTTTCACTTAGCAAGTTTACGTGAATATAATGATAATAATAAAGTTCAGTGCTTTTCGTGTTATTTTTTGTACAAATAAAATTAAAAAACAATTTTAATTAACTGGTCGTGTTCTTAATATGTTAAATGAAGTATCTCCTTTATGCACGAGATGTCGCTGACAAAGGGAGTTATCACACTCGAACTCTAACAAGTCTTTCTATGTTGCACATATTCAGTGTTGTAGAACTGCATAGTATTGTAAGTGTATTGTTGCATCATCTAGAATTTAAAACAGCTGCAGCTTCGCTTAAAAATGGATGAATCGATGAAAAAATTAAATGCATGTTTGGACAGAAGTTTTTCCCAAATTTTTGACGATGATTTTTCGAATACTGACAACTTAAATTCGAATTGGTGGAATCATGATCTGCCAAATTTAGGCTCAGTAATGGCACTGAATCAAAATGAATCAGATTCACATCCATCGAATCTAAGCCTGTCAAATCTAAGACGATCAAATAAAAGCTCATCGAATCCTGGCGCATCAAATCCAGGCCCATCAAATCCAGGACAGTCAAATCCCGCTCAATCTAAAAAGTACGATAAAAGTCGTTTAATTGCTTTTTCTAAAACAAAACCCATTTTAGATGGAAAATATTTTGAAGTCGATTTTGAAAAATCGACGGACACGACAATATTAGCGAAGTGTCAGATTTGTAACCCGAAAACGTATTTCCGTACTTCAGTTCAATCACTGTTAAACTATGTTAGACACTTAAAGGTAGTCATTGTTTTCTGAAGTACTTTACTGATTAATGATTATTGAATTTAATATTATTTATTCAATTTTTGTATGATTTTAAAAAGTTTATTGTTTTAAAATTTAATTTATTTGTTTATTTTAGACAAAACATCCAAAAGAACACAACGAGTACTTGGCATATAGACTTAAGGGACAAAAATTTGAACATAAACCGAAACCTTCCGCTCAAAAGCAATTTGAAAAAAACGTAACCAATTTTATTTTGACTAGTATGAGTCCTCTTTCCTTGGTAGAATCCCATCAGTTCAGAAAGTTAATAGATGGTAATTTAATTTTTTTAGTATTTTGAATAAAAATAAACTATTAATTTTTTAAAATCGATTTATCATTATTTTATTTGTTTAGATATACCAATTGAAGGTAAACATCTCAAACATCTGTCACGAAAAGCTTTAAACAATCGAATTGGCCACATTTTTGAAGAAAATATGAGCAAAGTGAAAACTGCACTACATAATCAGGCAAAATACGTCTGTACAACGGCTGACATTTGGTCGTGTCAGACGCGCAGCTTCTTAGGAGTTACTGTCCATTGGGTACATTTTTTACTTATGAATTCAAATATAATTTGTTGAATTACTTTTCTGATTATTTTGTTGAATTGATTTCATGAAAATCTATTAAAATTAGGTCTGGGGATCCAGAAATGAACAAAACACAAAATCAAAGTTATCGAAATAACTAATATTTATTATAATATATTAAATAAGGATCTTACACTGTCGAGTGACACCAAATAACTAAATAAAACAAAAAAAGGAACAAAAGAATACGACTGCGTATATAAACAAAAGAACAAAATAGGTGGCAGCAGTAACAGAACTCGATTTGAATATATTTTAACACCCCCTCTCAAAGAAATGATTTATATCTTCATGCCGATATCACTCAGACACTTTCAGCTGGCAACAGCTGGCATGGCGCAACTCTCGATCTCTTCAAATAATCGTCGCAGATGGATTGCTTCTTTGGAGGCATCGCTCAGAGCCATATATTCTGACTCTGTCGATGAAAGCGCCACTGTCCTCTGTTTTCTCGATTCCCATGAAACGGGGCCTCCACTCATCGTGAAGACGAAGCCGGTGTACGATCTTCTATCATCTATACACGCAGCCCAATCAGCGTCGACGTAGCCGACTAAATCACCTCCTTTTGCATCAAAGGTGATTCCAAGGTCCTGTGTTCCTTGAAGGTAACGCAAGACGCGCTTTGCAGCTTGCCAATGGCTAGGACCAAAGCAGTCATTAAATTGGCTTAACACGCTGGTGGCATGCATAATGTCTGGACGAGTCGCGACCGACAAGTACATTAACGCACCAACGAGTTCTCTGTAAGGCGGTTTTTCACCATCTTCGCTGGTCCAGATGTCCTCCTTTGACAACTTCATTCCTGGATCGAGGGGAGTAGCGACTGAATGATACGATGACATGCCAAACCGATCTAATATGTTCTCAACATAATTTCGCTGATTCATCGTAATTTTCGAGTCTTTACGGGAAAACTCGATTCCCCAACAATACGATATATCGCCCAGATCATTAATTTCAAATGACCTTCTCAGGAACTTGTGCATCTCTGTGATCTTACTTGGGTTGGTTGAAAGAGCAATTATGTCATCCACATAAACTATGATGATCAACAAATTATCGCCATCACCTTTGACATATATACTTGCGTCCCCGAATGTCAGTAAGGCCCCGAAATCTTGTAATTCTTTGTCGAGACGCTCATTCCAACAACGAGCTGCTTGCTTTAGTCCATATAATGACTTCTTCATATGACACATTCTGTTTCCTCTCAGCAGCTCGGACATCATTTTCTTGGCCTTGTCGACAACTTCATTTGAATGATATTTCTTCTTGATTATGAATTGTAAGATCTCCTCAGTGTATTCCAGAACTTCCATCCAGATGTCCTCGTTGATGACGCCAATGAGAAAAGCAGTAGACACGTCGAATTGTCGCACGTGCATTCCTCGCTTCGCTGCAAGAGCCAAGGCAAGCCGAATAGAGCTGAATCGCGCTACAGGAGTAAAGGTCTCCCTGTAATCCATTCCGGGACGTTGGGTAAAACCTTTCGCGACAACTCTTGCCTTTCGCTTGGTCTTGGAACCGTCAGCACCATATTTATTTATCAACACCATTCGACTTCCCACAGTTGAGTGATCTTTTGGACGTTCTACCAGATCCCAAACGTCATTCTTCAAGATTGAACAATACTCGTCGGCCATTGCCAACATCCACAGATGCTGATCCGGACCTGAAATTGCCGATTTAATTGGAATCTCTGCTACACAAGTGACATCTGGATGAGCTTTGACATTCTGATTCTTTTCGGGTCTGCTGCATTTTGCTATAAGTATCTTCCGAGGTCTACCTCGTTTGCGTCTTGTTAATGTAGTGTCTTCAGTTGGAGCCACAACCGGATCTACATCAAAACCCAGAAAATTTCGATCATCTTCGTCGAGAACGTCTTTTTTAAGAAGAGTTTCACCAGTCGCATTTTCTTCAGTTGGCTCGTCGATCGTAAAGTCTTCGACTGAAATCGGTTGCGTAGCAATTTCATGACTTGGAATGTCATTCGATCTTTTATTGTCAAGTATGACGTCAAGGGCGTTGTTTATGATACGTGTTGTTCGAACCCTTTGTCAACATTCAAGTCATTGTGTATCTTGACATTACTAATCTTTTCTTCGGGATAGAAAACCTCAAATAGACGTTCGTCATTTTTCGGCGGCTCTCTCAGAAACTGGACATCTCGTGAAATCTCGACTCGATGTTCATCAGGAATCCAGATTCTGAAAGCCTTGGCATCCCCGGCAACACGAAGATAAATGCCTTTTCGTGCACGTGGTTCGAATTTACCTGTGCTCTTGGTTCGATTTAAACAATAAACTGGTTAACCAAATTCTTGAAAATTTCCAACATCCGGACTACTCCAATCCACATCTCGTACGGAGTTCGGCCTTTCAATGCAGTGGTTTCAATACAACGATTTCGAATAAAATTAGCAGTCGATACTGCTTCTGCCCAGAACGATGGTGGAAGACCAGACTGGATTAGCAGACAGCGAGCCATTTAAACTAAAGTTCGATTCTTGCGTTCAGCAACGCCGTTCTGCTCCGAATTGTTGGGGACCGTCAGTCGTCGCTTAATTCCAGAGTTTTTCAGTAAGTTGTCAAATTGACAGTTTATAAACTCCGTTCCATTGTCTGATTGGACGAACATGATTTTTCTTCCGTGTTGCGTCTCGATCATACACTTGAAGGCCTGAAACTCACTGAAAACGTCGCTCTTCTGTCGTATGAAACGAACTTCACACAATCGAGTAGAATCATCGATGAAGGTAACAAAGTATCGAGCATGTCCATTTGACATGACCCTCATCGGTCCGCACACATCCATATGAATAATATCTCCCGGCTCTGATTTTCTCTCAGATGATTTTGGAAATGGTTGGCGTGTCATTTTGCCTTTAAAGCAAACTTCACAATCAAATTTTGATTCGACATCACTTATTTCGATACCTTTAATGATACGATTTTTCACTGCTTCCCGAAGATCTTTAAAATTTAGATGGCCCAATTTTCTATGCCAATCCATCAAAGATCCTTTTTGTTCGCAACTAGTTAAAGCAGCATTTGATGGTTCGATCACACGCGACTCATTAACAAAATATAGACCATCAGACCAATTCGCGCGTAAAATAACATTATTGTCAAATTTATTAATAATCTCGGCCTTATTTTTGTCGAATGTCACTCGATAAACTTTGTCAACAATTTTACCGACAGACAAAAGGTTTGTTCGCAAGTCCGGCACGTGTAAAACTTCGCTCAACACTTAAAACTGTCAATGTCCTTGGCCATATGTGCAGTACAGCCGCTATCCAGACACCATCGTTTTTCACTCGTTGAACAGATCAGCGCATCACTCGTATCACGATTCACACTTGAATTCAAAGCGGCGTACAGTGACGTGTTCTCTTTGTTTTTATTCTGATCACTTTTATGTTTGGATCGACACTTTGACGTCTTGTGACCAGGTTTACCACACTTGAAACATTTGAATGTGTTTTTAACTGTGTGTTCGTTTGATTTAGTTGACTTGTCGTTATTACGATTATTTGACATTTTCTGCGCATACATCGCATTTTGCGCGGAATTTGACCGATTATCCGATCGCGCATCGTACTCCTCAATAATTTTTATTCGAAGTATTTCCGAATTCGGGAGTTCGTCACGTGACTCGATCGCGATACGGAAATTGTCGAAGCTCGCCGGTAAACTGTAAAGCAACAATATCGACAGCAGGTCACTGCTTACAGGCACTTCCATATCATTGAGCTTGTCCACCTCGTCAAAAAATTTTCGCAAATGATCGCGAATGTCGTCACCTTCGTTCATGCGATGAAGCACAATTTCTTTCAAAAGGTTAGCTTTTCTTGCAGGTCCTTTGGATTGATACACATTTTCCAACTTTTTCCATAGTTCTTTCGATGTTGCGCACTCTTTTACTTGCTTTAATTCGGTAGACGAAATTCCTAAAAGAATGTCCGACATTGCTTTACTATAGCCCAGTTCCCAATCTGCTACTGCAGCGGCGTTCGCATTGTTTTCACCAGCCTCGGGTTTAACTTTTGTACCATTTATGTATTGCCACGCGTCATTTTTTATTAAGAGTGCTTTCATGTGGATTCTCCACGTATCAAAGTTATCTTTTTGAAGCATTTTAATGTGCGTTACCGTTGGCGTCGCCATTTTGTATTCGTTATTGCTTCGAAAATTCGAGAACTGAGGCAACCTTGTTTTCGCGTTTTTACTTTACTATAATTTCACTTCTACTGTCACGATCTGGGCCCATAACCTATTAAAATTAGGTCTGGGGATCCAGAAGTGAACCAAACGCAAAGTCAAAGTTATCGCAATAACTAATATTTATTATAATATATTAAATAAGGATCTTACACTGTCGAGTGACACCAAATAACTAAATAAAACAAAAAAAGGAACAAGAGAATACGACTGCGTATATAAACAAAAGAACAAAATAGGTGGCAGCAGTAACAGAACTCGATTTGAATATATTTTAACAAAATCAATCATTGTAAACACTTGCATGATAATTGCTTGAATTTAAATTTAAATATATTTCTAATTAATCATGCCTTTTTGAATTACTTTTGTTTTCGCTAATCTCTTTGTTTATTTTTATAAAATCAGTTTTCAACTAAAATTGAAATATAATAAACTATAAATATATTTAGTTTATGATGATATGGGTTTAGAGTGACCCTGAGACTTTGAACATAATGTCGGCTGCCATAGCTTGCCGTCGATTTGCCGGCACTCACTCTTATGATCGCGTAGCAGAGTTACTCAACAATATAAACGATGAATTTGGTTTAAATGCAGATAAACTAACTGATACGGTTACTGACAATGGCAGTAATTTCATCAAAGCGTTCAAGGAATTTGGATTCAAAAACTCGTTTGATAAAAGTAATTAGTATTTTGTCTATTCAGATTCTCTTAAACTTCTTCTTGTTAAACATCTCTATTACATTCTTAATAATACAAATTTTTGGTTTCTATTGTACTAAACAATAGTTCAACAATATTTTAATTATTTATTCTTATTTTAATTTTAAAGAAGTACATATACTATAAAATATAAAATTTTTATAAAATTATTATAAATCATTTAGTAGAATTTTAACATTATTGTAAAAAATTGTTTAATAACCATATACTAAACTTTTATTTATAAAAAATAAAAGATTTAAAATGGAAAATATTTGATAATTCTTTAAATTTAAGTTATACAATTATTAAAATTGAACTCTTACTGTATTATCAGAAAGTGTGTTAAATTTGCCAATGGCTAACATTCAAACTTTTTTTTAAGTGTATAGTAGACTGTGCCAAAAAATAAAAAAAAAATTTTTTATGCTCTCCTTTCAGTACATGTTACTATAACCCAAAAAAAGAAGATTCCCAAAATTTCAGCCAATTTCATTGAATTTAAGAAGTCCATCAAGGTGGAAAT
>JABFPJ010004465.1:0-13779 GCA_022817425.1 Gryon sp. ZL-2020 | reverse complement strand
AATAAGATTGCAGTTTTTCTATTATTTATTAAATGAAATATTGACATTTTTTCTTAATATTAGCAATGTTTTGAATCACGTAGTACACATGCTATCTCGCTCTTACATATGGCGTTTTCGTTGTAATGTTAGATTAAAATTCCAATATCTTTTTTATTTGTCTGGATAGACTATTTTTTGAAACAAGTATTCAATTCTTTAGAACCACATTTACCTATATGTCATTTTATAAAAATATCTATAACTTCTAAAATATAAAATTATCAGTGTGAAGTTGTCAACTATCTAACCTCTCCATAAGCGCCTATGTAAAAGAATCAGTTTTTGATTAACTTTAAAAATAGATTTCTCAAAATTGAGATTGGATAGGTATATTTATCTTTGCAAAAATGAATAGCTTATGATTCGAAGAATATTAAAAACAATTGATTATTAATTTCTGTAACAACCAATATTTTGTAATAACATCCTTAATTTATTAAACTTAATTATTTACTTTTAACTATTCTCTTCATTCATACTTCGAATTTTTCATCATCTAATTTTATTTTTTAAAACACACTTTATATTAAAAAGATTTGAAATACATATATAAAAAAATATCAAAATTATATATAATATATAATATATAATATATATATAGTTTATATATAAATTGCGGCAATACGGCATATATTTAAAATATAAAATAATATTAAAACATATTTTATTTTTTATTTCAGGAAGATTCGCCTATCGAACATTGATGCAAAAATTTGGCTTCGCATTGCCCCTGAATCTCATCACCCCGACGACCGTTTGCTTTCTCATCGTCGTCTGCTATTTAAGGGAAAAGGACGTCTGTTACTTTGACGGATTAATTCCCGATCACATTTTCATCAACTTTTCGCCACTCTACTCAGTCACCGAGGTCCTATCCCAATGGTATACTTGGCTCTGGCTACTCTGGCCGCTGTCTCAATTTTGGATTACTCTTCAAACTTGGAATTCCGAGCACGAAAGAATCGCCGCGATAGATAAAATTTTTTGTATTCCCATGTACGATTCGCTGCTGATCGAACAGTCCTTGGCGCTGAATCGACGAAGACATGAAATCAGCGAGATGTTTCTTTATGATGTAATCATTGTTTTATTCAGTTCCTTTAGTTACTTTTATAAATCTTAAGTTTCTTAAGTTACTAATTTTAGTAAGTAACTTTAGTGAACTAATATTAGTTAGTAACTTTAGTTAGTAACTTTAGTAACTTAACTAAACTTACTTAGTTAGATATTTTATTTTATTCAGTTTCTTTAGTTACTTTTATAAATTTTAAATTTCTTTAGTTACTAATTTTAGTAAGTAACCTTAGCGAACTAATATTAATTAGTAACTTTAGTAACTTAACTAAACTTACTTAGTTAGATATATTATTTTATTCAGTTCCTTTAGTTAATTTTATAAATTCTAACTTTTTTTAGAAAGTAAAGTTATTTGAAGTACTAATTTTAGTAAGTAACTTTAGCTAACTAATATTTATTAGCAACTTTAGTTAGTAACTTAACTAAACTTACTTAGTTAGATATATTCTTTTCTTCAGTTTTAGTAAGTAACTTTAGCGAACTAATATTAGTTAACAACTCTAGTTAGTTACTTTAGTAAATTAACTAATCTTACTTAGTTAGATATATTATTTTCTTCAGTTCCTTTAGTTACTTTTATAAATTCTAACTTTTTTTAGAAAGTAAACTTATTTGAGGTACTAATTTTAGTAAGTAACTTTAGCTAACTAATATTTATTAGCAACTTTAGTTAGTAACTTAACTAAACTTACTTAGTTAGATATATTCTTTTCTTCAGTTCCTTTAGTTACTTTTATAAATTCTAACTTTTTTTAGAAAGTAAAGTTATTTGAGGTACTAATTTTAGTAAGTAACTTTAGCTAACTAATATTTATTAGCAACTTTAGTTAGTAACTTAACTAAACTTCCTTAGTTGAAAATGTTACTTTATTCAGTTTTAGTAAGTAAATTTAGCGAACTAATATTAGTTAGCAACTCTAGTTAGTTCCTTTAGTAACTTAACTAAACTTACTTAGTTAGATATATTCTTTTATTCAGTTCCTTTAGTTAATTTTATAAATCTTATGTTTCTTAAGTTACTAATTTTAGTAAGTAACTTTATTTATATAAATAATAATATTAGTTAGCAACTTTAGTTAGTAACTTTAGTAATTTAACTAAACTAAACTATTTTATTTTATTTAGTTCCTTTATTTATTGTTATACATCTTAAGTTTTTGAAGTTACTAATTTTAGTAACTAACTTTGGCGAACTAATATTTGTTAGTAAATTCAGTTAGTAACTTAACTAAACTTACTTAGTCAGATATATTATTTTCTTCAGTTGCTTTAGTATAAATCTTAAGTTTTTTAAGTTACTAATTTTAGTAAGTAACTTTAGTGAACTAATATTAGTTAGCAACTTTAGTTAGTAACTTTAGTAACTTAACTAAACTTTCTTAGTTAGATATTTTGTTTTCTTCAGTTCCTTTAGTTATTTTTATAAATCTTAAATTTTTTAAGTTACTAATTTTAGTAAGTAACTTTAGCTAACTATTATTAATTAGTAACTTTAGTAACTTAACTAAACTTACTTAGTCAGATATATTATTTTCTTCAGTTCCTTTAGTTACTTTTATAAATCTTAAGTTTTTTAAGTTACTAATTTTAGTAAGTAACTTTAGCTAACTAATATTTGTTCGTAACTTTAGTTAGTAACTTTAGTAACTTAACTAAACTCCCTTAGTTAGATATTTTATTTTATTCAGTTCCTTTAGTTACTTTTATAAATTCTAACTTTTTTATGATACTAATTTTAGAAATCAGCGAGATGTTTCTTTATGATGTAATTTCAATTTCAATTATATTATAATTTTATTTAATTAATTGATGAAATTAAAAAAAAAATTTTTTTTGGAGTAAAAGTAAATTTGGATTGCTTTTATTTTAGGATGACGATTCAATGGACAATAAAGGTGACAATATATCTGCGAGTCACTATAGTTTGAATTATCATGACGATTGCACTACGAAGATATATGCTTGTGCCACAATGTGGCACGAAACTGAGAGCGAAATGAACGAACTGATGGGCAGCATTTTGAGATTGGACATGGACCAGTGTGCGATGCGATTTTTGAAACAATATTATAAAATTAAATTGCGTGATTATTATGAATTGGAAAGTAAGACTTTTCACTATACTTCATAGTAAAATATAATTTTTCGATATATTTTTAAAATTACTGCTATTTTTGGTAAAATAATCTCAAATGTCTCAAAGCGAAGAAACAGAATCATTTTTTTTTTTTTTCAATAATTGTATTCATGTTTTATATTTAGAATTGTATTATATTTTGTTGTTTATTTGTTGTAGTTCATATCTTTTTTGACGATGCATTTTGCTGCATGCACAATTGTGCAGGCAAATGTAAGCACAAAGAGGACGAGACCCACGTGAATTCGTATGTAATGACGTTCATTGAAACCGTGGGTAAGAATATCACGAGACTGCGCATGCAGAGTACTCCACCTGTGAAATATCCAACGCCATATGGCGGCAGATTAACGTGGATTTTGCCGGGCAAAACCAAAATGCATGTGCATTTAAAGGACAAGAATAAAATTCGCCACAGGAAACGGTGGAGTCAGGTATTGGGGATGAGTAGTGATGATTGAAGTTAGTTTAGCTGATTAGTTCATTCAGATAGTTAGTAAACTTAATTAGATAGTTTTCTAAATTACTTTATTTAGTTATTATATTGTATAACTTAAGTTAAGAAGTTGAGTAATTTAGAATAGTAAGTTAATTTACATATTTTATTTAGTTAGTTGCTTGAGTTAGTTACTATATTTCATAACTTAAGTTAGGAAGTTTACTCATTTAGATTAGTAAGTTAGTTTACTTATTTCATTTAGTTAGTTTTTTTAATTAGTTACTTTAGTTAGTTACTCTATTTCTTAACTTAAGTTAGGAAGTTTACTAATTTGCATTAGTAAGCTAGTTTACTTATTTCATTTAGTTAATTGCTTGTGTTAGTTACTATATTTCATAACTTAAGTTAGGAAATTTACTAATTTGCATTAGTAAGCTAGTTTAGTTATTTCATTTAGTTAGTTGCTTGAGTTAGTTACTATATTTCATAACTTAAATTAGGAAATTTACTAATTTACATTAGTAAGTTAATTTACTTATACTTCCATTATTTAGTTGTTTTATTTAGTCACTTTAGTTTGATACTAAATTTCATAACTTAAGTTAGGCACTTGACTAAGTTACATTAGGAAGTTAGTTTACCTAATTCATTTAGTTAGTTATTTTACTTAGTTACTTTATTTAGTTACTATATTTCATAACTTCAGTTAGAAAGTTTACTCATTTACATTAGTAAGTTAGATTACTTATTCCATTTAGTTAGTTGTTTTACTTAGTTGCTTAAGAGGATGTCAAAGCCAAATGCCAACTTCAAATTCTGACTACAGCGCCAAAAATGTTTTTCGCAAATTACTGAACAATAATAAATAAATATAAAAAACGAAGGTAATATGTCAATTCTTTGTGAATTTTTCTTCAATTTGATCTAAATAAATACTTGTTTAAAGCTATAATAATCGCGTATTTTTACAAGTCGTTTTGGATTAAGTTTGACTATCCTGTAAAATATTGTCAAAAACGAATTGTAAAAATATGCAATAAATATAGCTTCAAATAATAATTTCGACAGATCAATTTGAAGATAATTTCACAAAGAATTGACGTATTATCTTCATTTTCGGAATAACTGCTTTGGATTGTTGCAAATAAATAAAATAAATGAAAACAACAGAAATGTCGGTAATATAGAACTTGTTTAGGTTTGACATCCTCTTAAGTTGGTTACTATATTTCATAACTTAAGTTAGGAACTTGACTAATTTACATTAGTGAGTTAGTTTACTTATTTCATTTAGTTAGTTATGTTTTACTTAGTTACTTGAGTTAGTTAGTATATTTCATAACTTCAGTCAGGAAGTTTACTAATTTACATTAGTAAGTTAGCTTACTTATTTCATAACTTAAGTTAGGCATTTTACTAATTTATATTAGTAACTTACTTTACTTATTTTATTTGGTTAGTTGTTTTAATTAGTTATTTTAGTTAGTTTAGTACTATATTTCATAACTTCATTTAACAACTTTACTCAATTATATTAGTAAGTTAGTTTACTTATTTCAATTAATTAGTTGTTTTACTTAGTTACTTCAATTAGTTAGCTAAGTAACTTTAGTTAAATCTTAAGTTATTAGCCTTATATGTATTGATTTGTAAATTTGCATAGGTAATGTACATGTACTATTTACTCGGATTCGGTTTAATGGAGCTGCCGATCGAGAAAGAACGACGCCAAATTCTCGCAGAAAACACGTACATCTTGACCTTAGACGGAGATATAGATTTTCGTCCAAGCGCCGTTAAAACCTTGGTTGATTTAATGAAACGCGACAGAGATTTGGGTGCAGCTTGTGGTAGAATTCATCCCATCGGTAAAGGTAATAAAAAAACAAAAAGTCCAAATTTAATTCATTATTATTATATAATATAATTCATGAATATACACAATTCTCAAACCTAAATTCTAATTCTAAAATGTAATGTTATTCTCAGGTCCGTTAGTATGGTACCAAAAGTTTGAATACGCCGTTGGACATTGGTTACAAAAATCAACTGAACATATTATTGGATGTGTATTGTGTTGTCCTGGATGCTTTTCGTTGTTTCGTGCGAAAGCTTTAATGGAACATAATGTTCTAAGAAAGTACGCTACGAGAGCAACCGAAGCTCGACATTATGTTCAATATGATCAGGGTGAGGACCGGTGGTTGTGTACGTTGATATTGCAGATGGGATATAAGGTATAATTAATTATACCTTATATATTATATATTATTATATTATTATGTAAATATTATCATAGTATTTATAATATAGTTGCTCATTAGTTAGTTAACTTAATTACGAACTTTAGTTAGTAACTTTTATTTTGAGTAACTTAAGAGGATGTCAAACCTAAACAAGTTCTATATTACCGACATTTCTGTTGTTTTCATTTATTTTGTTTATTTGCAACAATCCAAAGCAGTTATTCCGAAAATGAAGCTAATACGTCAATTCTTTGTGAAATTATCTTCAAATTGATCTGCCGAAATTATTATTTGAAGCTATATTTATTGCATATTTTTACAATTCGTTTTTGACAATATTTTACAGGTTAGTCAAACTTTGTCCAAAACGACTTGTAAAAATACGCGATTATTATAGCTTTAAACAAGTATTTATTTAGATCAAATTGAAGAAAAATTCACAAAGAATTGACGTATTACCTTCGTTTTTTATATTTATTTATTATTGTTCAGTAATTTGCGAAAAACATTTTTGGCGCTGTAGTCAGAATTTGAAGTTGGCATTTGGCTTTGACATCCTCTTAAAATGTTTATTCAATTCAAAAACTCAATTAAATAAATAATCAAATTATTGTATAGATTTTTAATTATTTAATTTGGCAGTGCTTCTTTTGTCACTATTTTATTATTTTAGTTAATTTTTCATTAATTTTATTTGTTTAAGTAAAATGTACTAAAAAGTGTAATAGACAACTTCTTATTTTACACAACTAAATTTGTGTATATATTTTTATTCATGATGATATATCACTACGGACAATTTATAATCTACATAATGACATACTAGTTTTATATAAAAATGTTAAAAACAGCAATTAATATATTATATTAATAAAATAGCATTGATTTTGGCACATTTGTCTATACTTTCAATTTTAAATTACTTATCTTTATCAATTAATATCTCAATAACTAAACGGTAAAAAGGGTTGCAATTTTTGGAATTGAAGTAAAAATACTTAAATTAAAACATATATTTTTGCAAAACAAATTAAAAAAAAACATTTCATGATAGACCTACCGAATAGTGATTCTACAGCTTTGTGAGAACAAAAAGGATGGAGCTAATGGTAAACCCATAAGTGGAACAGAGAAATAACGAATTCAACTGAAGAATCATCTTAAGGAGGTTTTCTTGTTATTTTTTAAAATAATATTTGTATGACTTGCAAAATTTTAAGCTTATAAAACTAAGAATTAAGAATTTTTAATTAATTAATTATTTATTTGATTTACTATTTTGTTTTACCAACAATATAATAGTCTTATATAAGATAATTAAGTAAATTTTGTTAAAAAATATTTTTTTTTAGAAGAAATCTTTTTTTATATATAGATACACCAAATATAACACAGAGGTCACTTCACTGGATATTGTTTCAATAGTGAAAGTGAGGTTATGTCCGATTATTTGTCAACAATGTGTTTGAAATAATAAAGTGATGACTGCAAGGTTTTTTGTTTTGTCATGATAAGTTTAACGTCTTACGAATCGCATGTCAATCGATTACGAGAATGTGCCAAAGAAAATGGCATTACCGAGAAGGAGGTCAATGCACTCTTCGCAAAATGTTTTGATCAACTCGAGAAGGAGCGAATGGGGCCCCTTAATGTTATCTTTTTTATAGTAAAAGCATTTTTCGTGTTTTTGTTATTGTTAATAGTTTGTTTTACTGTACTTTATAATCATCCTGCGACGCATAATTTAATTTTACGAAATTTACAACATTTGATATATCCTGGACTAAGCATTTTTCGGAAAATAACTGTGCCAATTATTACGAAATATCCAGATTTGACAAGTACGACGTTTCACTTCTTGATTGTTAAATAATATGATGATGATGATGACAATCATAATGATAATAATAAAGATAATAATAATAATAATTTTGTTTAAAAAATAATAATATAACTTTTTTGTAGATTTATATGACGAATGGTGTGTAATTGAAAACCCATACTTTCGGGTATCCGATATGGATTGTTGGCCCTGCAGTTCGATTATTTCCGTACCTGATTTAACTGGATACAATGTTACGCGCAATTTTAATATCGGCATTCCATTTACAAAGTTTGATCACAAGAAAGTATATTTTAATCACATACGCGAATTGTATAACGATGAAAAAAGTATTTTTGACACTGAAGCGAGAGGCATTTTATCAAATAATATATCTTTTAGGTACCTAAATTTCATTTTGCTGAAAAGATTGAATTTTTGTTATAATTTTAAGGTTTTATTTCGAAAGTCGAAAATCTAACTTTGAATATTCATTTAATGTTTTCTAGAACCATCAATCATATTTTTGATAATAACATAGACAGTTTATCACTGGATCAAAATGTTCACGTGACTTGGAGAATAACACGATTAAAGTCTGGAAGATTATTGAGGCGACTTTTTGCACGGCCTTTGGGTGTACCAGATTGGTGGGGCCAGAGTACCGAACGATTCGTTTTTATAGATGAACCAAAAGCTCCAAATTATCCTCTGGTACTAAACCAACATAATGGAGAATATGGCAAACGCTTGACGTTTTTATTATCAACATTCTAACTTGTCATTGAAAAATTATTAGAAAATAAAAATCATAATTATTTATTATAAATGAATAAGTTGCTTATTTAAAATTGTATTTTTCAAATAATATTTAATACAAGATTAGAACGTTTGTGATAAAAGTGTCAACCACTTGCTATATTCTCTGTGTACTTTAAACATTAGTTGAAATATTAGCACAGAAATATTTGAACAAAAACAATGTTATTCATATGTAACTTCATTTCGTAAACATAGTCATCAACATAATGATTGTCACCAACGTAATGATATTACGTTGATGACTTAAATAACAACATCAACGTAAACATCATTTAAAAAATCTTAAAATACATTTCTGTAGCCAAATCCTGAGTGCAGTAATATCATTCTTCAGTGCACAAGTGGCACTCGACTGATTCGTCTGGAACCAAGTCCCGAATGTATGCAAAATTGTCGGATATTAACAGTATTATTAACTGCTGGTCAATCACGTTAGTGGCAACAGATTTTTTAAATAAAAAATACTATTTAAAAATAATTTAAGTAAATTAACATTCAGAAACATTTTATTTATTTTAGTATGGTATAATTGGTGGTATTGGCGACCGTACAGTCTTCCCGCGGCGAACCAAACGAAGATAACAATCAACTACCTTACATCATACTGTTAAAAAAAATTAAATAAACATCTATTTCCACACACTGTTTCTTTTTTCTTAATGTACTTAAGAATCAACCATTTTAAGTATAAACATATACGTTATTACAAATAAAAAAAAGTGCAAATAAAATTCAACAACAAGGTATTGCTAAGATATTCTCATTTGCATATATATATATTAAAAATCAAGGACACTTTTGCGAAATTGAAATATTCGTAAGTGAAATGATAATTTTTAATTTGTCAAATTAGTGCTTAGACTCAAGCATTCATACACACATTTCAAAACGATCCAAATTGACGGATGTTCGAATAGACAATAATAATATAACATTTGTGCATTTTCTAAAATTCAGTTATATGAGCAAATCCACGCTTGTACTTAAACATGAAAACAATCTTATAATAAGAAAAAAGTCTAACAAAATATACAAAACATTGACATATAGCAAAAAATGCTAATGGAATTACATGTTTTATTATAATTGAAATCAATTTTGTATTGCATAATACATTTGTTGTTTTAAAACGAATTTTTATAATATTCTACTTTTTTAATGGACTTGTTCATAATTAAGCATTTATCTATAAATGATATGGAATTACAAGAAATACAAAGTTATAGATATAATTTTCTTTTGATTATCTTCTTTTTAAAAATCAACAAATTTAATTCAAAATGCTATCTATTTTAACGTCTTATATTGAAGAGTGTCTTGTTCATATAATACAAATTTTATCGAAACAATGTTTCAAAAATGGCATAAATCTGAATTGTCTACAATTTCAAATCTGAATTCTTAAGATGATTCTTCAGGTTAGATTTGTTTGAAAACCGCTTGCCTAAATAAATAAATTCTACAAATTTTCAAAGCGCAAAATTGATTCAGTCATTGATTCATTCAATCTATTCTACTTACATCAAAGAATAGTCTGAATGAATTTCATGACTTAAAAATATTTAGATTTTGTTTAATTAGGAAAGCCGTTTCTGTAAACAATTCAAGTATGAAATTTCACATTAAAGATTTAATTTTGAAATGACCAACTTAATTGTATGCAATTTTTCGGATATTTTCAGATTTACTTAAAACAATTTTCAACATTTTGTCCTAAAAGAAAAATAAATAAATTAACAATTAAAAAGTGCGAACAAATTCATGTAACATTCAAAATGAAAAGAAAGCAATTAAATTCGTTAAGTTCTTCCCATTTCTTTAAATCCCAAGTCACCGACAAGATTGACTTGAATGAATAAATACTTCTGTAAAAGCTCGCAAAAGGGCTAATAAAAATAGCAGGGCAACAGTTTTATTCAAACTTTGTCTTGAGCTTTTGTTTAAACAGCACAGGTACGAGTGAAAGTGATGCAAAAATGCACAACAGGATGATGCTGTTCCAGGACCAAGCGTCACTCGACGAGGTGAGATTCTGGAGCGTTTGTCCAGCTTGGATGGCAACAAACGAGGGCGGCGCGACGCCAAAAAATGTGCCCAACGTGAACGGAATAATTGGCACACCTATCACGGGACTAGCGAGATTGATGAACCAGTTTGGCAATAGTGGCGTCATTCGCAGGAACAGCATGTAGTTGAAGAGATGATCCTTGTGCTTTATTACCATAAGTGACCAATCATGGGCTTTCTGGGGGAAAAATTTGAATAACAATTTTCTTCCAAGAAGGGAAGACAGTAGATAACAGAGAGTCGCTCCGATGGCACTGCACGTACAAACGAGCATCAGCGCAACGGGAAACGGAAACAGGAACCCTGAGAGAATCGATAGAAATATCGATCCTGGTATGGCGAAAGTTTGTAGGCTGCAAATGAAAATTGCTTTTTAAGGAAAAATATCGTTGGACAAGTTTAATTTTCATAAGAAAATATTCTTAAATTAATATTTTGGTTTTCTGAAGTAAAAATGTTGTATCATTTGTTGACAAAAGTTATGTAAAAATAAAAAGTTGATAAAAAATGTGATTTTTTTTTTATATAAAACAATAATTTAAATGAAATAATCAACGTTTTAAATCGAGTTTGGAATTATTAATATAAAAATCATATGTTTTTGTAATTTATTATTTATTAATGATCTTAGATGAATAGCTGAAACCGATTAAGTTAAAAAGATTTAAAACATGATTAAAATACGTATTGGAGACATTTCGTCTTCGTTCAAAGAATAAAAATGATACAAATTATGAAATATGTGTTCGTAATTTAGTTTGTAAAAGGATACAATATATAAGTTGTAAATAGTCCAGCTAAAACTTGCAAGTAATATAAATTCTTGTATCGTCCAAGTACTAATCCCAAATTTTTCGCATCTTCAATATCAAGTGGCAGTTTCATATGCTTTTTCTCGTCCCTAAAATAATGAAAAAACCAAATGAATAATTGTAGTATTCATTAAATTTTAACAAGAATGATAAAATGTTTAATTAACTCTTCATACTCATTTAGATTTGGAAAATTTGTATAGACATAAAACAAGGCTGTTAAGGATCCAATAAAGATCATTCCAACAGTAAATAATGCCCTCCTCGTGGACATTGACGAGTCATCCATAACTGTAACGAAAAATGAATTATAAATTAGTTTCTTGATTTATATCAATCTAAAAATATTATTTAATCAAATTCTACTTATGAAATAATGTATAAGAAAAAGGTTCTAAGAAATATAACTTGTTTTTTAAGTAATCTAAATATAGATTATGCACATTTATTATGCTTATTTGAGTTATTGCTAATCGAGGCTATTGCTAATATTTCATTTTTACCCTTTAAACTTTTTACTTATTTTATACTGAATATTCTTTTTCTTTAAAAATAAAATTGTAAAAAATTATATTCTAAACAAATATTTTTAAACGAATATTCCACAAAATGATTTCCTCAAGTTTTATTGCAAATGTGTAGATATAATGTTCATTTTTTAAAATGACAACTAAAATCAAAATCAATTTTTCAAATATATAAATAAAATGTATAAACACAAAAATTAAATTATGAATTAAAAATATAATAAAAGTGAATATAATAAATATTTCATCGTAAATTGAAATAATGAATTGCATTGAAATGTCAAATTGTAGGTTATTGTCAAAAGTTAACCTATTCAAATAAATGATCGTTAAAAAAATATAAATTACTCAACAATAAATAAACTTTTCAAAATTACCTCGTTCATTTTTCTCGATCGTTGTCATGTTTGTTTGTGAATTTATTATTTAGTCTGATTAAGTCCGTACACTTGGACGATGACATTCGTGGACGAAATATTAAAAATGCTTCTAAATCTTTTGTTGACAACCGTCTTATTTATCCTGCTCCAGTGCTCCGTCACAGTTGAAATGTTCGTACTGGTTCGTATCAATTGAGCAAAAACTCGATCGATAATGGCGCGAAATTCAAATTTAATGTTGATATTTTAAAATAAAAATAATACTAAAATTTTATTAAATTTAAATAATAATGTTTCGAATATTTATTAATTAAGTTTAAAAGAGAAAAAACTTTGTTTTCAACTGAAATTTTTGAAATAAAATAAAAATAAAAATTATAATTAAATGGTGAAGCAAGTGCATGAATGCAGATGATTAATAACATCTGTCGTGTAATTTCTGACTACTTAACCTTTTTCATTTTTATGACCATCGTTTAAATTTATTGCTACAATTAATTCACGTAATTTCACTGCCACTATGTTGTATTTATTCCAACAACAAGGCACAATTAAAGTGGCATTTCATACAATTAACTTTCCAGTTCAACTCGAACCAATGTTACACTCGTCTTATTTTGTAACTTAAGTATTGCATTTTTCATTAAAAAATTCAATTCAAAGTTGTTATTCAATTATATTTTTTTTCATTTTTTTTTACAATGATTTAATATAACTTAAAATAAAAAAGTCAATTAATCATTTGGAAAATAAAATTGAACAAATAAATGCAAAAAAAGTCAAAAAGATAATATAAAGATAGCATGAATTGTTTGTAGTTGCGTGTAATGTAATAATAATTGCAATGCATGAGCATAAAAATATTGTGTATAAAGAAATTGCATTGCATAAAAAAAACTACGTGAGAAAATTACCGACAAACGAAGACCGGGAAATCAAAAAAAAAAAAAAAATTATAATAATAAAATACTTCTAAGCTATAAGGTAAGCTATACAGGAAACTATCTAGGAGTCCGGGTCAAATTACTCTATACTTATTATAGGTTTCTATAATAGTGCCTTTTAAGGTTTCCACAAAGATTGTAACATAAATTCTTACAAGCACTTTTATCTATGATTTTTATTCAACTTTTGCTTTTTACGCCATGGCTCACATTACTGAATATAACTAACCATCGTTAAAGTAATTAACTTAAATAATTAAATAATTGAACTTACAAAACTATTTAATTGAAGGGAATAAACAATTAAATACAAGCAATTTATTATTTTCTTAAATAATGCAAGTAATTAATATTTATATAAAAAATGATTAATTAATTTAATTAATTAGGTAAACTACCTAACAAAACTAACTAATTATATTTTTTTATTTATTTATTTATTTTTTTTTTTTTTTTGTTAATTA
>JABFPJ010004464.1:0-13780 GCA_022817425.1 Gryon sp. ZL-2020 | reverse complement strand
AAATTAACAACAAACTAACAAAAGTGAGAAAAGTAAGAAAACTAACAAAACTACCTAAAATAAGAAACTTAAGAGAACTAATGAGATTAAGAAAACTAAGAAAACTAACTAAAATAAGAAACTTAAGCGAACTAATGAGATTAAGAAAACTAAGAAAACTAACTAAAATAAGAAACTTAAGAAAACTAATAAAATTAAAAAAAGTAAGAACTAATAAAAAAACTATAAAAACTGAAAAATTTTTAAAATCTAACAAAAGAACTAAAATAAGACAACTTATAAAGTTAAGAAAACTAATAAAATTAAGCGAACTGACTAAAATAAGAAAACTGCGAGAACTAAATACAATGAATTTATTCATGGTTTTAAAATTTTGATTTAAATCGAATTTAAATCTGATTTAAATCCAAAAAATCGAATTTTTTTATTTTTTTTTTGTTAAATCATGATTTTTATCAACCCTAGGTAGCGTATTCTTAGGGTTCTTATAAATAATCATGTCTAAATGTTTTTATTCATTATGTGTTTTTATTCATCTGTTTTTATTCATTATGTTCATAACTTATATTTTAATTTTTCTTCACATCTGACTATTATTATGTAAGTTAGGGTTGATAAAAATCACGATTTTTTTCTAAAAAATTAAAAAAATCGATTTTTTTGATTGAAATCAGATTTAAATCCGACTTAAATCACAATATTAAAAATATGAGTAAATAAATTTAATTTTTAGTCAATTAAATTTATTTTTTCTAATTTTCTTATTTAAGTTAGCTTTCTTAACTTTCTTAGTTTCTTATCTTAGTTAATCTTGTTAGTTTTCTTACTTTTCTTATTTTAGTTATCTTTTTTTTTAATTTTCTTAATTTTGTTAATTTTCTGAGTTTTCTTCATTTTGTTAATTTTCTTAGTTTTCTTATTTTAATTAGTTTTACATAATTTTCAATTTTTTGTTAGTTTTGCTAATTTTGTTCGTTTTCTTAATTTTCGTATTTTAGTTACTTTTTCTTAGTTTTGTTAATTTTCTTTCTTTTATTAGTTTTATTTTATTATTTAGTATTCATAGTTTTCTATTTCTTTAAGTAAGTTATCTTAGTTTTGTTAATTTTATTAGTTTTCTTAATCTTCTTCAGTTAAATCTTCAATTTCGATCTTCAACTTTGATATCGATATATTTGAACTTTCATTAACAAAATTCTTCTCGCAATTTGCTTTTTTTGAACAACTGATTTTTCGTGACTTGTATAAATAATCAAAATCAATTAATAATTTGCTATATAAATAATTATCACTTTTCAAAAATAATTGCATAGTTTTAATTGTAGGTCAAAAAAATTTTTGATTTTTTGTAAATAAAATACTTTTTCATTAAAATCACTGATTTTTTTCAAAAAAATCATTTCATTTAAATCGCGATTTAAATCAATGATGTAAATCTTTTAATTTAAATCATCTCAACCCTAATGTAAGTTATTAACAAAATTGTACTATTTTCGGCCCTGCTTCCTGTATCGCTAATATATTTTATTCAATTATCATCATTAAATATCTTGCCTTTAGCATATATAGTCAATTATCTTGAAATTTTGAGGAATTTTAGAAACTTACTTAACTAAGATATTTACAAATTTTTATCAAATTCTGACTATTTTGCCTTAATTAAAAAGTACTACCTTAATAAATTTCATAAATTTTTTTAAAGAATACAATCAAAATTGAGTATAAAAAATGGATTGTTTATGTTATTTGTAATTAACTATTGAAAAAGAATTTTGTTTAAAATTTTACGTTTGAATTTTATTTTATTATTAAAATTAAAATAAGATTATTAGGACAATATTTACCTTGAAGAAATTCGATTTTCCTTTCGCTTGCTCGGTGAATTTTCCACATTTTTCTCGTCTTCATTTATTTTTGAAACATTTTCAACTTTAGCATCGTTTAACAAGTCCTTATTATTTTTATTCGACAAGTTATCTATATTTCCATTTACAATTTCTGCAATATAATAAATTTAATTTTACATTTGATTTACATTGATAAATTTAAAATAACAAATAAATAATACATAAATAAATATGTTTAAGACGAATTTGAAAAAGTTACCTTTTTCAGGTTTCAAAACGGGCAAATTTCGTCTCTGCGCGTACGCGGGATGCGGACCGGCTCGCAACTCTTCCTTCATCAGAATATCTCGGATCGTTAAAAACACAATTCCATCGGTTTGCTGACAAATCACGAGATTTTGCTCTTCGAAAGTTTTTGCTGGTCTTACAAAACGCATCCAATTTGACGCATCTGAAATAATGCATTTTAAATATTTGCTCAAATGAAATCAATCTTTTAAAATTAATAAAAAACTAACTAAATTACTAACAAAAATTACCACAGTTAATAACTTAATTGACTAAAATCACTAATTTACTAACTAAATTAGCTAAAAAACTTATAAAATAAATTAATTAACTAATTTGAAATGTCTAAATTAATGAATTAATTACTTTCGTTCGAAACATCAACTTTGCACATAACTCCATCTTCCTTCTCGAAAAGTAATGGCAAACTATTAGGACTAATCGGCGAGCCATCGTATTCAACAAAAATGCCTTCCACTGGACCAAATTTTGTCCTTTTTTTAATCATCCTTTTGGCAAAAATGGCGTACTCAAAACCGCCTTCTAAAACGTTCGTCGGGGCCAATTTGTTGATCGCCAGATAGGAATTTGGCAAAGTCGCAATGGCTCGGGCCGGAACTGGCTGATCCGCAATTGTTCTTACATTATGGGTAATGCAGCCGTCGATGTTTGTACAAAGACTATCGCATTCGTTGCACCCTAAAAGTGACAAATAAAAATGACTGATTTGATGACAAATGAAAATTAACTTAATAGACTAATTAGATTAGATATAACTGATCTGAAGAAAATAATATATTATCAATAAAGTAAAGTAAATGATTAACTAAAGTAATTAAAGTAACTAAGTAACTAAACTTAAAATTAATTAACTTAATTGAAATGCAGTCAACTAAATGATTTAATTAAATTAAATAATTAAACTAACTCAATTTACTAAGTTTACTAACTAAGTAAATTAGCTATAGTAACTATTTAAAGTAACTAACAAAACTAACTAAACCATTTAGCTAACTAAACTAATGAACAAGAAATAACAAAGTTAATTACTTTGTTATTTCTTGTTCTTGATTAATTAGTTTTGCTAGTTTCGTTAGTTTAGTCAGGTAAACTAATAAATTAAGTTATTTAGTTTAGTTAAGTAAACTAACTATACTAACCAAAGTAACTAAATTAACTAAACATTTTGCTAATTACAATAACTCAACTGAAATATCAAAGTTAGTTAGTCAATTTAATATTTTCATTCATAACTATAGTGAATTAGTTTAGTTAGTTACTTTAGCTAATTAATATAGTTAGTTACTTTACTAATTTACTTTCTTTAGTGTAACACACACAGTTTTACATTCTAATTGTATATTTTAATCTAATCTTATAACAAATAACATTTCAATCATTTGAACTAACAAAAAGTTTTCTTCTGCGACGTCTCTTTGTCTTCGAAATTTGATTTTTCCTCCACAACTTGTTGATCATTTTGTTCCAAATTATCGCAATTACTTTTGACGCTGTTTTTTGTAACTCCAATGATATTTGCATCGCAAGCTATATTATTGTTCGAAATTTCAGACATCGCTGCATTCTGTCCACTGACTTCGGCGTTTTGATTCTTAAACGTATTCACTATGTTGATTTGCTCGTCCTGCATCACCAAGAAATCTCGAGCCAAAGTGAAATCCGTCCCTGGAATGCCACTCAACATCAACGGAGTAGCTGCAGATTCCAAATCCGCATTTGATGCTGCAAAACAAAGGGATTTGTTTAAATAAAAAAAAATATTTTTTTTTAATAAAATTTTATTATTAAGCCTTTTATGAGAAACTAGGGATGGCCGATTATTTGAAAATAATCGATTATCGAATAATCGATTAATCAAAAAATCGATTAATCGATTAATAAGAAAAATCGATTAATCGATTAATAAGAAAAATCGATTAATCGAATAATAAAATAATCGATTAATCGATTAATAAGAAAAATCGATTAATCGATTAATAAGAAAAATCGATTAATCGAATAATAAAATAATCGATTAATAAAAAAAATCGATCAATCGATTAATAAAAAATCGATTAATCCAAAAATCGATTAAACAAAAATCGATTAATCGATTTTTTATTTTAAGTAATTGATATCGATTAATCGATTTTAAGTAATCGATGTCGATTAATCGATTTTTTGATTAATCGATTATTCGATAATCGATTATTTTCAAATAATCGCCCATCCCTATGAGAAACTACATGAGAAATCATATGAGAAATAATTATATATATATATATATAATTTTAATCACTAAATAATAATAATTTTTGAAATTGCATAATTTCGAAGATTTCAATTTTCATTTTTGAAATATTCGAAATTATAAACTTTCGAAAATCTTTACTGATATATATATATATATATAATATCTTTACAGATATAAATTATATATAATCTCTTTTAATTGTATAAATAATCAAATAAAAAACACATAAAAAAATATATAAAAATTTATATGATGAATTAATCCGATTTCTCATATAAGAATTTTTACATCGAAAAAAATTTTTTTTTTAATTTTATTTTTTTATCATTTTTTTTTTTACTTTGCATTAAAATTAATTCTCCGCCAACGCAAGAAACCAATTCCTCCTCATTCGTTTCGTCAGCGAAGTCATCGTTGTTATCAGTTTGTGGGATATTTTGTGATGCGCTTTGGTCATTGAGCTGCGAGATGAAGTTGGGTCGAGTGACGTTGGGTTCGGTTGGGTTGGCGATTAGCGGCGACGCCGGGCCCTGCAGAATCACCACGGAATTGTGGAACGGCTGCACCGGCGTTGGCGAGTATCGCGCCGCCGAACTCATGTTCGGATCGTGCGGACTTACGCGATGCTCAAAATCCGACAACGGCGAAGACGCGCGCGACGAAAAGGGAATTGGCTCGTAGACTGAAAACATCCTGCTGTAGTCGCGCGTTTGGTCTTCTGCGTATTCTACCTAAAAATTTAATTTTAATCATTAATTTTTTGGGGATTTTTTTATTGTACAATTTTGTTTAGTTTTAATTTTTTTTAATTTTAAGTTAAATAAAAATTTTAATTCAAATTAAAAAAAATAAATTTAAATTTAGCGAAATTGTAAAATAAAAAATACTTAAGAATTTAACTTTAATAATTTATTTTTTTTTTAATTTTAAGTTAAATAAAATTTAAATTCAAATTTGAAAAAATAAATTCAAATTATACAAAATTGTAATTTAATTTTTTATGGAAAAACGTGTTTTTAATATTAAATTAAGTAAACATTTAAATTTAAATTTAAAAAAAATAAATTTAAATTTAACGAAATTTTAAAATAAAGAATACTTAAGAATTTAATTTTAATAAATTATTTTTTTTTAATTTTAAGTTAAATAAAAATTTTAATTCAAATTTAAAAAATAAATTTAAATTATCCAAAATTGCAATTTCATTTTTGATGGAAAAATGTGTTTTTAATATGAAATTAAGTAAAAATTTAAATTTAAATTAAAAAAAATTAATGCAAATTTAAGAAAATTGTAAAATAAAAGATACCTAAACATTTAATTTTAATATTTTATTTTTTTTTTATTTTTTATTTTACAATTTTCTTTAATTTAAATTTTTATTTAATTTTGTATTTGTTTTAAAAAAATAAGACAAATTTTGGATTTTTTAATTATTGCTTTCAAAATCATTGACTCACTTAGATATATTTTGAAAACTAACTAATTTGAAATTAAATAATATAGTTAATCAACCAAATTTATTTTTTTATTTTAATTCAAGGTTTTAGTTAATTTTGTATTTTTTGAAAAAAAAAAATAAATAAAAATATTAATTTATTTAATTATTGGTACCAAAATTGATTGATTCACACAGTTATATTTTGTAAAATGATTAAGTTGAAGTTAAACACCAAATTAATCAGCTAAAGATTACTCAAATCAAACTCATTCAGTATTAGTTTAATAGAGATAAATAGAACCCACGACACTTAACAGAAATGACTCATACCAATCCATGTTTTTCAACTCTGTATAAGGTTTCGGATGCAAAAAAGTCGACGTTTATGTTAATTAGATCTATTTTTGTGCGAATTGAAATTTTTTTGGTTTCAAAAATTGCATGCATCAGTGACGTTTTTAATTACAATAAAACTTGATGAAATTCATTTGAATGCGTTGCATGACTTAGTATTTTTATACTTTTAAATAATTATATATATATATATATAAAATTACAGATATAGATTGGGATTGTAAAAAGTATAACAGACACTTGAGTCATTGTGTTTCTTGTCTCTTACGTCGATGATTGTGGAATTTTAAATTTAAAATGTGAAACATATCATCTAACAGGTTCGAATTGCGACGGCGCAGTATTTCGCAGGTAGCGGAAGTGTTTGTATCAGCCAAGTGTTACTGAAGTATCTATTTTTAATACTTCAATATTAATACTTTATTATTATAAAATTATTGAATTTGCATATAAACAATTCAAAAATCAAAATGATGCAGTGTCCGAGATGTTGCGCAATTGTTGATCCCGTAATTAAACACGAGACAACATTAAAAACGCATTTGTATGCTATTTTACTTTGCCTTTGGTAAGTAATACTAATTGAATTTAGAAATCAAAATTACAAATGTAAATACAAATTTTTTATTAAATTCAGAAATTAAAAATAAACATCATTTTTTTTTAAATAATCATCAATTTTCATCTTTAAATTAAATTTAAAGATGAAAATTAAAAGTTTTAATTAAATTTAAAAATTAAAATTAAAATTTTTTATTTAATTTAAAAAATACAATTACAAAGTTTTAATAAAAAATTTCAAATGTATATTAAAAATTCAGAAATGAAAATTAAAAATTTAAATTAAATTTAAAGATGAAAATAAAAAATTTTAATTAAATTAAAAAATGAAAATTAAAAGTTTTTATTTAATTTAAAAAATAAAATTAAAAAGTTTTAATTAAAAATACTGCGATTAATTTGAAATGCAACTTTTAAATGCACACATTGAAATTCTCTGTAAAATTAAAATAAAATTATTAATTTAATAAATAAATATATAAATAAATTAAACAATTAAATCCAAAATTACAATCAAAAAATGGTCAATTATACAATAAAAAAATTTTACAAAAGCGTAAATTTAAAAAACATCACAAAATTGAAAGAAAAATTACAAATGCAAATAAAAAAATTATATCAAATTCAACCATGAAAATTATACATTTAAATTAAATTTAAAGATGAATATTAAACATTTGAATTAAAATTGAACATTTTTATTTAATTTAAAAAATAAAATTAGAAATTTTTATTAAAAATACTACGATTAATTTGAGATGCAATTTTCAAGAAGATATAAATTTTGTAAAATAAATAAAAATTACTCAAAATGTTCCAATTTTCAATTTAATAGAATTTTCCTTAACAATTATTTTTTTCTTTTTAGTTGCAGTTGTTGTTGTCCCCACATATGCAACTGTGGAAAACGCGCCAGAGCTTTTTGTCCAAATTGCGGGTCTTATATAGCGAAAGTGAAATGTTAAAAACAAAAAAAAAAAAAACACAAAAAAAAACCAAAAAAAAAACAAAATTTTTTTTTATTTGTTACATAAATATTTGTTACAATTTAGCATAATTTTCAATTTAAATAATCAATTAAGTAATATTTTTAATCACATATAAATATTTTTTAATATATTTATAATGTCTTCGAAAAATGAAAACAAATTAAAACTGAAATAAACGAAATGAAACTATTTTCTATTTGAGAAAATTGAGTTCCAATTCGAGTTGAAACTAATTCACTTTCGTTTTCATTTAAAGATTTAATGCCTCATTAATACAAAAATAATTATCATAATGAAATACATTAAATAATATGAAATTGTATTTTCCAATTAAACGTCTCACTTTAAATTTTTCATTCGGATTTCTGATAACAGAAATTTTGGACTAATTTGTTTGTGCATTTATTTACAATTTTTTATTTAGTTTCGTAGTTTAACTTCGATCTTTCTACAGTAATCATCTTCAAAGTAAGTATTTTATATTTTTTTTTTTTTACTAATAAAGAAAACATTAAACATTTTTTAATTTCTTCTTTAAAATTTGCACATTTAAAATTAAAAATTAAATAAATGTGTAAATTATTTTTTATTAATTTTATTTTAAAAATATATTATAACACATTGAATTAAATTTAAAAAAATTTTTTAATTATGTCATTTACATTTTCTAAATTTTATTTTTTTTTATTTTTTTTCTACTTTTATATTTTTATATTTTTTAAAATAGTTTATTTAAAAAAAATTTTTTAAACATTTTTTTGATTTTATTTTTAAAAGCAAAAATAAAAAAACATTGTATTAAAATTTTGTATTTTTTAAAATTATATATAATTTTTTTTTTTTTAATTTCAGTAATTCAAAATGAATCATGAAAATGGAAATTTATTACAAAAGTCGGCGGAAATTTATCCCCCAAATGTGCCGCCTTTTCCTGCATTAAAACATCCGGAAAAATTTTTGCCATCGGATTATTTGCCGAGAACTACGTCACTGTATCCAAAGTTTAGTGAAAATGTGAAAAATAATGAAAAAATTGAAAATGAAAATCAGAGGGAAAATGAAAATGAAGAACCAGAAGAGTCAAGTGAAAAAGTTGAAATTGAAAATGTGAGTGGAAATATTGAAAATACAATTGAAAATGTTGAAGACAAAATTGAAAAAATTGAAGAAAATTTTGAAAATGTTGAAGAAAGAATAGAAAAAGTTGAAGAAAAGTTTGAAAATTTGGAAGAAAAAGTAGAAAAAGTTGAAACAAAATTTGAAAATATTGAAAAAGAAATTGAAAATGTTGAAGAAAGAATAGAAAAAGTTGAAGAAAAGTTTGAAAATTTGGAAGAAAAAGTAGAAAAAGTTGAAACAAAATTTGAAAATATTGAAAAAGAAATTGAAAAAGTTGAAGAAAATATTGACAAAGTGGAAAAGAAAATGGAGAAAGTCGAGGAGAAAATTGAAAAAATGGAAGAAAAGTTGGAAAACGTTGAAGAAAAAATGGAAAAAGTGGAAAAGAAAATGGGAAATGAAAATGAAAACATTGAAGCCAAAGTTGAAGACTTAAAAGAAAAAGTTGAAAGAATTGAAAAAGACGAGAAAATTCGGGAAAGTAAAATTGAAATTGTTGTAGTAATAAAAAAGGAAAATGAAGACGCATCGGAAAAACGGGATGAAAAGTCGGAAGAAGAAGATTCGTTGGAAAATTTAGAAAAAGGAGAAAATAAAGAGGAAAATTCAAGTGGAAAAATTGAGGTCGTTGAAGTAATAGAAAAAGGACCGGAAACGGAAGAAAAGGAAAATGAAAAAGAGGAAACTTCATCGGAAACTACGGTCGAACGTAAATAAGAATAAATTTTACTTAATTCTATTTTATAATTATTTTTCAATTAATTATTTTTAATTCTATTTTTTATTTAAATGTTGTTTTTGAAATGAAATCTGAAAATGTAAACATATTCAATTTTTAATTAACATAAATGTTGTTTTCTCATTTTGTTGGACGAATTTTTTTTAATTGTAAAATAATTAAATTTAACTTTAATTATATATAAAATTAAAAAATAAAAATTATTTATTTATTTATATTTATTATTTATTTATTTATAAATAAATAAATATTTATAATTTAAATGTATTAAAAAAATATTTTTAATTTTTTATATTTTATCAAATTAACATTTTTTAATTCTTTTTCAGACTTAAAATGCGAAGAATTTCCAATTTTCGATAAAGAGCCGCAGCTTATGACATGTCCCAATTGTCACAAGGAAATTGTCACCGAAGTGCGATTCGAATCTACAGCAAAAACGCATTATTTGGCAATCGCATTATCCATAGTGTGAGTTGATCAAATTTGATTTTATTATTTAAAATAAAAACAAATAGAAATAAATAAAAATAAATACAAATACAAATAATTGAAAAAACATTTCTGAATAACTTTTGCATTTTTTCTTTCAGGTGCTTATGTTGTTTATCGTATGTTTATGGCTTCAAAAAGTCCTTCAATCATTACTGCACGAACTGTCGACGCTATTTGGGATCTTGTGTGTTTTCAAAATATTAAAAACATAAATAAATTTAAAAAAAATTACTTCATAAATAAATTAAAATTAGTTAATAATAAATAAAAATTATTTTAATTTTTATAATTAATGTTAAACAAATTGAAATTAACAATGTTTTGAATTTGTATACAAATATATTTAAAAAATATATATTTATATTTGTTAATTACAATTTTTTATTTCAATTTTCTGAATTTGTTAAAAAAGTATATAAATTCAATGAATCTTTTAAGTATTTTAATTAATAGTTTTGAATTAAATAATCTTTTACAAACAAAAAAGTCTCTATATTTCGAAAGAATAACTTAACTTGTACCTTTGAAAAAATTCTTTGTATTGTAAGAGACATTTATGTCTCATATCTCATAACTTCGTGCCTTTAAAATAAACTGCGAAGCAATTCAGTTGAATGAGATAAACTCAACTCGAGTTTCTTCTGCGAAAATAAAAGTTATTTAAATACAAATTATTCTATTATTATTTGTCCAACAAAAACACCGTTTTTCAATAACTAACAACAACGAAAAATTTCAACAACAAAATTACAAAATTTCATTAAATAATTATAATATTTATAATATTTAATTAATAAATTTCATTTAGTTAATTAAATAAAAAAAAAAAAAAATAATTCTAAAAAAAAATCATTCGATTTTACGATAATGGCTCAATCCATATTTACTTACTTTTTATTAGAATGATAAACTGATAAATTTAACTGTTATTTAAAAAAATTTATTTTATTATTATTCAAATGCTATTTCATCAAAAATCGACTAATTTTAGTTTATGTGCTTTTTATTTGAGTATCATTTATCTAATTAAGAAAAAAGTTTTTTTATTATATATATATATATATATATATATATATATATAATTTTATTAATTTCAGTTGATATATTTTACAACCCAGAAATGGACTTGGCAAAAAAAAGAGTTAGTTTATTTATTTTTAATACCGTTTTATCTTTCGAATACTTGAACTCTTTGTAGTTCCAAGTATCGTTTCTCCCACTAAATCTCCAAACCCATTTTTCAAACCTATGTCATTTGTGCGAAACTGTTTAGTTTGACTTCAGTCTCTACAAAGTACAGAAAGGTTTTGGATACAGTTCGTGAAATCAGTTGACAAAAAACAATGTAAATATAACAACAATGGACTATTTAAAAAACAGTTTATTAAAATATTTTTCAAAATATTATTTTTAAATTAAATGATTTTTAATACTATATTTATTCATTTTGATTGTTGAGAATTTGATATATGTTTTAACCTTAAAATATTTATATATATAATATTAATTATATATATACATATATAAATATATATAGTATATAAACAATCATTAAAAAATCTTGTATTTATTACTAATAAAAATAAAATACATTTTTGTATATAAACAAATATTAATTTGCAAAAATGTATTTGTTTGAAAAAAAAGTTAACGAAAACAATTGTTTAATATTAAAATAAATGGATGAATCAAAATTAAAAATAAATTGCTCGTCATTTTGAAAGATTCAAATGAATTTTATCCTCAAACTAATTAAGTTTGACGTTTTTAATTCAGATTTTAATTACCCTTTTATATAATTTAAAACAGTGCATTATTCATTTGCATTGTTGCCGTATTAAACATATTTATTTTAATCTTCTAAACTAATAAAAGAAGTTTGTTTAAAGTAGAAAATATTTAATAATTTAATTATAAGAAGGAGAATAATTTAATTAATTTTATTTTAAAAAATTAATACAAATGCTTTCGATTATACAACAGTACAAAATGCCAATTCGCATGGATCCAGGAAGTTTGCAAAGCACAGTGAATGCCGGGATTTTACATCTGGAAGAAAATTCAAATATTGGGGATCAATCATTGTCCACGACGGTGCCGTTGCAGCAATTAAATAATGACTTTGACAAGATTGGTAAATGTTAATTTATTTTTAACAAAATTATTATAAACAAATATGAAAAAAAAAAACATTTTTAAATATATAACTTCTTGCCACAGTAAATATATGAAAAGTATATTTTTGAGGATAAAATATATATTTGATATATTTATTTTTTATATATTTTTTTGCATATATTTAATACACTACTTTATTATTATAAAATTATTGAATTTGCATTTAAACAATTCAAAAATCAAAATTACAAATGTAAATACAAAGTTTTTATTAAATTCAGAAATTAAAAATAAACATTTAAATTAAATTTAAAGATGAAAATTAAAAGTTTTAATTAAATTTAAAAATGAAAATAAAAAATGTGTATTTAATTTAAAAAATACAATTAAAAAGTTTTAATAAAAAATTTCAAATGTATATTAAAAATTCAGAAATGAAAATTAAAAATTTAAATTAAAGTAAAAGATGAAAATTTAAATTTTGAATTAAATTTAAAAATGAAAATTTAAATTTTTTATTTAATTTAAAAAATAAAATTAAAAATTTTTAATAAAAAATACTGCGATTAATTTGAAATGCAATGTTTAAATTCACACATTGAAATTCTCTGTAAAATTAAAATAAAATTATTAATTTAGTAAATAAATATATAAATAAATTAAAAAATTAAGTCCAACATTACAATCAATTGTAATTGCAATGTGTGCCGTTACAGCAATTAAACAATGACTTTGACAAGATTGGTAAATGTTAATTTATTTTTAACAAAATTATTATAAACAAATATGAACAAAAAACATTTTTAAATATATAACTTCTTGCCACAGTAAATATATGAAAAGTATATTTTTGAGGATAAAATATATATTTGATATATTAATATTTTATATATATTTTTGCATATATTTAATACACTATTTTTTGAACATTTATTAAATTTTTCTTATAATCGCTTGACATTTATTTAAAAAACATTTTCAACTATGAAATTAAATTATAATGTCAACGATAGTGAAAATTACTTAAGCAATTAATAAAAAAGACTTTAGAATTATGAATAATCTTTTTTATAATTACGTTCTTATTTATATAGATTTGTAACTATAAAAAGCAATTTTAAATATTAAAATATTTTAATTAAAATTAAATTTTTTAAATTAAAATTTAAAATTAAATTGAAAAATTTATCAATGTTTAATTAATTTTTTTTATAATGATGATTATAAATATTTAAAACAATTTAAATTACTTTTTTCTAATTTGTTTTAAATTTAATAATTTTAAATTTTAAATTTTAAATTTTTTAATCAGTTTATATTTTAACAAAAAGCAATGTTTTGTCTCTATCTTGACATATAATATTATGTGTCATTTGAAGTTATGATATGAGAACTAATATGTTTACATCAGAGGTGGGCACGCGAGGGGCCCCTCACGCGCTTCTTGCCCCCTCCAACTACCGTTGCTTCCCCTACTACTCACACGCCGCTGACGGCTTTCCCACTTTGAGCGGCGCTACTTTCAAACATTGACCAATCAACTAACGTTTGAAATAGCGCATGGCGGGCTATTTC
>JABFPJ010004463.1:0-13781 GCA_022817425.1 Gryon sp. ZL-2020 | reverse complement strand
TATATTTTTCGTTTTTCTAGGGATGTTATATTAAAAAATATATTAAAAATATATTAAGAATATATTAAAAATATATTAAGAATATATTAAAAATATTTAAAGAATATATATATATTTATTCTATATATAATATATTTATTATATATTGGCCATATATTGATCATATATGGATTAGTTTTGTAAAGTGATGTTACACTGCCATATATGGAAAGTATGTACATATATATGGTCAAATGGAGTATTTTAAATTGTTAATATATTATGATATTATATATATAATACAATATATATAACATATATTGACAATATATAGATAATATATGATCTTTTATATTATAATTATATATTATTATAATTATATTTTATTATAATTATATATTATTAATATATTAATATATGTTTTGAATTACTCGGGTTGCTTTAATTTATCTTTAAGCTTATTTTTAAGATTCTTACTTTTTTAATATTAATTAATATTGATTCAAATATTGAATTGTTTGTAACTAATGTAATTAAAGTACAGAATCTTCTTCACAGAAAGAAACACTTTTGTTAGTTTAATTTTGTTTACAAGTAAAAAAACAAAACAATTGTATGGATTTTTTAAAAAAGTTAAACTTCGAGAAATTATTATATATAATTGTTTATAGGTTTCGTTATTCGATTTCCAATAGTGTAAGCTGATTTCAATTTTGTCTTTACTTTTCGCTGTACATTTTCTTTGTAATAATCAAAAAAGTGGAACTTCAATTTTTGCACAATTGCAAAAGTTGCATAAAAAAATTGTATTATGTTGAGATAATGTATTCAGGCAACAAATGCAGAACGCAGGTATTTTTTACATCCAAATAAATATTGTACATTTTGTCAAAAGAAAATCTTTTTCATTCGATTTTCATAAAAAATTAACACTTTCATTAAAAGAAATAAAAAAAAATTAAACATTAAAAAATTACAAAATTGTATTAAAAAAGTTAAAAATTTCTTGAAATACAAAACATTTTAACACAAAATAATATAAAAAGAGGAAATTTTCATAAAAATACCCTAGCAAAACGAAAAATGTATTATGAATATATTCTTAATATATTCTTAATATATTTTGAATGGATTCTTAATATATGTTTAATGAAAAAATATTAACATATTACCAGTATATTCTAAAAAATTTGGAGCATTTTTTAAATATATTAAGAATATATTTTTATACAAAAAATATATTCAGAATATATTAACAATATACTCGCAATATATCGAGAATATATTATGAATGCATTATGGATATATTATGGATGTATTATCAATGTATTATGAATATAATACAAATATATTTGTATACAAAAAGCATATTTCGAATATATAAACAAATATACTCGGAATATATAAACATATATACTCGGATAAATATATATCAGAAATATATCATGAATATATCAAGTATATATTAACAATATATTACGAACATATTAAAAATATATTTGTATAAACAAAATATATTCAGAATATATTAACAATATATCATGAATATAATAACAATATATTACGAACATTAAAAATATATTTTCATAAAACAGATATATTCAGAATATATATCAGACTATATATATCGATTATATAACAATATATTCGCAACATATCTTTCCTTTTGCTACGGTAAGAAACCCAATTCCAAAAATGCTCAAAACTCTCAATCTCATTCGCCCCGTGCACTTTTCTCTGTTTTAGGCGCATCTTCGTGAAGGATCTCTCATCGCTCCTGCAGCCGTCCAAAGCCCACGAAATCGAAGAAATGAAGTTCGTCGACGTGGCGACTCTGTTCCCCGAACCAACCTTCACCCCAAAAGTCCAAAAAATCTCGATCTGGCGCTGCGAAATTTGCTCCAAATGCTTCAAATCCGCCTACTACCTAAACATCCACAAATCCAATCACGAAGAGACCTTGAAAGAAGAAGAAGAAAAAGACGACAAAGAATTCAACAAAGTCATCAACATCGAGGACATCATCAACCAGCGTCCGATCCTCGAGCCCATCGACATGACGAATCGCTTTTCGCTGATCCACGGCTCGGCCGTGAAGAGTCAGGAGACCAATCTTGCGTTGCCGATTTTAAGCTGCAAAGTTTGCCGAAGCGAGTACAGCAATCAGGACGCCTTAAACCGGCACTATCGTCGTTGTCACAGTCACGTGACGGACTTTTCCTGCGAACAATGTGGCAAAGTGTTCAAAACGCACGGCAAACTCACGAGTCACATGGACAACAAGCACAAGGTTCCACTGATGTGCGAAATGTGCGGCAAACTGTACTGTAATATCTACCGTCTGCACGATCATCAACGGAACGTACACTATCCGTCGATGTACCGATGCAAATCCTGCAGAAAGTATTACCCGTCGAAGGAGAGTTACGAGGTGCATATGGAGAGACACGCGAATATGGAGCCGTTAATTTGCGACGCCTGTGGGAAGCAGTTTAAGCAGAAGAAGGATATCAGGAAACATATGTTGACGCACACGGATAGCATGCCGTATGTGTGTAAGTTGTGTAATCGCAGTTTCAGAACGGCGAACAGCGTGGGACAGCATTTGCTGCTGCACACGGGCAAGATGCTTTACTCGTGCGACGTGTGTGGGAAGTTGTTCGCGCAGAAGGCGGGTCTGACGGGACACCGAAAGAAGCACAAGGGACCGCTGGCGCCGCTGCCGGCGGTGCCGATCAGTCATATTATTAAGGATATGTATAAGCAGGACGAGGGCAATGTGGTGAAGAGGAGTGGGAGAAGGAAGAAGGATGAGAAGAGGGAGAAAAAGAAGGAAGAGAAGAAGGAGAATAGTGGAGGGAAGAGACGAAGTGGCAGGAGAAAGAGTTAGAAGGGAGGATACATTGTCATGATTCGTATGTTATGAGGAATAAGTCATGGGGAAAGAATCATGAGTTATAAATTGGGATTATTGAATCGTGAATCGTGGAACGTGATTGATATATCAAGATTGAGAAATCTTGATTAGTAAGTCATGATTGATAAATCATGATTACAAAGTCATGATGAAAAAATCGTGAATCATAAATCATGATTATTAAATCATTGATCATGAAACATGATTAATGAATCAAGATTGAGAAATCATGACTAATAAATCGTGATTAATAAGTCATGATTATTAAATCATGATCAATAAATCATGATTAATAAATCATGAATCATAAATCATGATTATTAAATCATTGATCATGAAACATGATTAATGAATCAAGATTAATAAATCATGATTAATAAGTTATGATTAATATATTATGTTCAATGAGTCATGATGAATAAATCATAAATCATAAACCATGATTACTAAATCATGAATCATGAAAAATGATTAATAAATCAAGATTGAGAAGTCATGACTAATAAATCATGATTAATATATTATGTTGAATGAGTCATGATGAATAAATCATAAATCATAAACCATGATTACTAAATCATGAATCATGAAAAATGATTAATAAATCAAGATTGAGAAGTCATGACTAATAAATCATGATTAATAAATCAAGGCTAATAGGTCATGATTCATAAGTCATGATTAATAAATTAAGATTAAAAATTCATGATTAATAAATCATGATTAATAAGTCATGTTTCATAAATCATGATTTTTAAATAATTGATCATGAAACATGATTAATAAATCAAGACTAAGAAGTCATGATTAATAAATCATGATTAATAAGTCATGTTTAATAAATCATGATTATTAAATCATTGATCATGAAACATGATTAGTAAATTAAGATTAATAAGTTATGATTAATAAGCCATGATTAATAAATCATGATTAAAAAGAGGACAATGAAGCCAAAATACGAAGTTGCAGTATATAGAAGAATATCTGAAGAATTAAAAAAAAAATTTTAAGGATAAAAAGCATGTAATAAAATTAAAAAAAAAATAAAAAAAGAAGAAGATGAAGAAGAGTGAAGAAAAAACGAAACTACAAAACAAAGAAGAATATCCGAAAACTTACATTGTTTTTAAGTTAAAAATTTAATGTTTAAGAAACTTTATTTATTATCTTCAGAAGCGATGTTAGAATTTAAGAGTCACTTTTTGTATCGTCACTAATTGTATTTGTTTTCAGTTGTAATTTTGAATGAAAAATTGTTAATAATTGATTACGTTAGTTACTATTGAATGATAACTATTGAATGAGGATTAGTTAATTAAGTTATTTATAAAGAAGAAGAATTTAATTTAAAAACAAAAATCCATTTCAAGTGAAATAATAGTTAAATCCTGTTTTGTTATGTTAGGTCAGTTAAGAGTCAGAGAAATAAAGATGTTTTATACATAAAAATGCTTTCCCATTTATTTCATGTCTTTTTTATTTCATTAAAAAAAATAATTTAGTTAAGTTTCGAAAAATATCCTAAAAATATCGATTTAAGTCAGCGAAAAAATGCAGGAGTCAAAATCTAAAAACAATGTTCAAGTCTCGTTTTTTACTTTTTTTTTTTAATAAAAAGGTAAAACGTTAGGATTACAGATTAAAATTAAAAAGAATTTAGGTTGACTAAATATTGACTTTTCACCTGAATAGAATTATTATAATATAATATTATAATATAATAAAAAATATATATTAATTAAATTATCTTAATTATTTATTATAATGAATAATTAATTATTTGTAATAAAATGATCTAATTTTGACAATAACTGTTACAGATCTTCGGACGAAAGAGACAGCGGAATCTTCATCTTCGACGAGGAATCCATTCCGATGCGCAAATGGCAGATTCTGGAATTCGACGGGAAGCCTTATTACGCCTTCGTGCCTGAAAACGAGACGATCTTAGACGACGGAACCATCTCCGACGAAGTTCCAGAAGAATTCGACGACGAAGTTCTGGAGAAACCCGCAATGCAGAAGCTAACCGCCGAACTCATCGACTACTCCTCCAACGACGAAAACTACGAAGAGTTCGAGGAACTCGAAGAGGAAGATGTCGACGCTGCAAAAGGCGGCATCTTCCAGGTCAAGGTCAAGGACAACAAGGTTCTGTACGAGAAGATGAACCTGAGTCTAATCAACGTGAAACAGGAAGTGGAAATGGAACCGGAAGACGAAGCGATGGAATTCACCTTGGAAGATTACGAGGAAGAAGAGGAGGAAGAGGAGGAAGAACTGCCACCAAAAGTTGCTCGAAAAGTCGGCAAAAAGGGAACCCGAAAGGTGTCGGAATCGGTAACCGATGGCGAGGATTCGTTAAAATGCAAAATCTGTTCGGAAGTGTTCGAATCGAACTTGCAGTTCCGCAAACACATCGCCTGGATCCATAAAAAGAAGATCTACATCAAAGATGGCGGCGCTTATGTCTGCTGCGTTTGCGAGTTCCAGGATTCAAATAAGAATTCCTTCGTGTCCCATATGCAGAGTGAACATGCATCGCTGAGTCCAAAAAAGCAGAGCAGTGTGGTTTTCCCGTGCGAGGTTTGTGGTTTTGAGTGCCGATCCAAGCACTCGTTGCAGTCGCACTTTATCCGCAAGCACACAGACCGGTATGAACATCAGTGCAAGTTTTGTACGAAAAAGTTCAAGGTCAAAGGTGACCTGACCAATCACGTGCGATTCCATCACAAGGAGAAGCCGGTGAATTGCGACGTTTGTGGGAAGCTCTGTCTGAACAGTGGCTCCCTCTATGTGCACCAAAAGTGGGCCCATTATAAGCCCAAGTTTGAGTGTCCCATTTGCAAGAGGAGGATGGTTACGCAGGAGAATTTGGACCAGCATATGGTTTCGCAGCATGAGAAAAGGGAGAAGATCGTCTGCGCGGAATGTGGAAAGACTTTCACGAAAAAGGATTCGTTCAAGAGACACATGGCGGTTCATACCGGAAGTAAGCCGCACTGTTGTGTCATTTGCCAGAAACACTTTGCCAGACGCTCTCAGTTGAGACAACATCTGCTGATTCACACGGGAAAGAAGCCGTTTATTTGTGATATCTGCGGCAAGGCTTTCACTCAGAAGCCGGGACTGATTTGTCATCGGAAGATACATCCGGGACCACATCCGCCACTTCCGGTTATGCCGATTGGAGATATCGTTAAGGAATTTACGGAAGGATATTGTGCGGAGGAAGTGGAAAATGCGGAGACGGAGTAGGATTAAGAGTTTTGGAGGGTTTTGATGGAGGAAGAAGAATTTTGGACAGTTTTGGAGGTTTTGATGGAGGATTAAGAATTTTGGATGATTTTTAAATAGGTTGGAGGAGTGGGTTGATGGAGGAAGAAGAAATTTGGAAAGTTTTGGATTTTTCGATGGAGGAAGAAGAATTTTTAAATAGGAAAACTTGGAAATTTTGGATGGAGGAATATCCATTTCGATGGATAAGAGTTGGAAATCTTTGATGGAGGAATGTTTTTTGGTTCTGTTAGGTTAGGTCTAGTTTTCTCTTTTTTTAGTGTTTTTTTCTTTTTTAAGTCAGTTGATGATTAGAGAGTCAATTTTGAGTGTTGAGATAACGAACGGATCGTATTTGCTTCGTAATTTATGTTGCAGTAGTTAATTAAAAGTTAAATAAAAAGATTGTATGCTGTATAAATCTCAACGTATGGTTTAATATAGAGATATATTTTATAAGTTAATTTATTGTTGAGATAAGTTCATTTAATGGTTTATCATTTTTTTGGATCTTGGAATAGATTAGAGTCATTTAATTGGCTAACCTGAAAAACCTAAAAAAACTAACCTAACTAAACTAAAAACTAAACTAACCTAAAAAACGGAAATAGGAAGGAGAAAAGAAATAAAGGTAAGTTTGATTTAAATTTTAATTGAAAATCGAATATCAAATGGCTTTAATTAAAGCTTAAACTGTTTTTAATTCAATGTTAATTGAACTTTAAACAAAATATTTTACAATTTCTTTTTAAGAAAGAATAATAATCGCCTAAAAATGCTCATTATCTAAAATCCAGAACCTAAATGTGTCCCTAATGATTTATATTTTCATTAAAAAAGAAAAAGCGACACTTTTCTTTATCTTGTCTAATGATTTTAATTAAAGCTTCGTTAACAAAATGCTCGCTAAAACACACCGAGCGCAAGAAAGTAAAAAAAAAATATTCCTCTACTTAAACTAAATTGGATGTAATTGATGAAATAAGTCAGCAGAGAGATACATTTCTCTCTACTTATATCCATTCCAAGCACAGTGAATCAATTTATTTGTGCAAACTTGTATACTTTTATTCCATTTTTATTTCATTTCACCTTTTTTAATTTATACAATGAAGATGAACATTTTATTTACGCTTCAATAAGTTTTCAGCTATTGAAATCGAGCAAATATTTCCCCTTTAAATTGTTGCCTTTAAATTGGTTTAAGTGAAGGCAATATGGCTTTATGATTTTTAGGTTATTTTTAGGTTATCGTAATTGGTAAAAAAACGAACAAAATTAAATTAACGTAGAAATAAATTATATATATTAATTGCATGGAATTGTTTCAGCCATAATTTGTGGTCATAATTTGGTAAATAAATAACATCTTGGATATGCACTTGTCCTTGGTTCACTTATTTGCGACAATATTGGTTCTGCAATAAATATTGAAGTATCAAAATTAATATTATTATTTTCATAAAAATTTGGTTAATAAATAACGTCTTTAACCTTTACTTGTCCTTGGTTAACTTTGTTTAAATAATAAAATTAAACACGATGTTGGTTATATTTACTTCCGTTCTGTTGGAGTTTGATTTGGTTTGATGGAAATTTGTCGGACGTGGAAACTTTAATCAAATTACTTCCTTCCTTTTTCAGCTTCAATTCATTTTTTTTTATTTTACAATAAGTAAAATTTTGTGTTTATCGTGATACAAAAGGCGCCTTTTGTTTTAACAATACTTGTATATCAATTAAACCTCACTTTCAAGTGCAATTTGCACGTTGCTAAACAAATTACAATCGATGTTTGTAGATAAATTTAACAATTTTCTTTCTGTCTTGCACGTTTACTATTTTGCAGGCTTACAATTGTGGTGGAGAATTATATGAGATAAGAAACAACTCAAATAAAGAGGTTACCAAAAATAAACTAGATTCCAAAAACAAAAGTAACTATAAATTTCATGAAAATAGTGTATAGAGGATTTGTTGTGATTTTGACATAATTTGATTAACCTCACACGTTCTTTCAATATTCATTTTCAAATAATTACAACTTTCTGTCTTTTCTCAAAACCTGCGTTCTTGTTAGCTGTTATTTACGACTGTCTTTTTCTTTCAAATTATTAATTGAATTTGTCCTTGCGCGTCAAAAACAAAACAAACATCACCGACAAAGCCAATTGGAAATCTGAAAATAAAAGCAAAATATAAACACAAATGACAAAGTCAATTGAAAATCTAAAAATAAACAAATAAACACAACTGACAAAACCAAATGATTCGTAATTTCAAAATACAAAACAAACAAAGCCCAATTTCCCACGAGTCTGAAATAACTTGTTTATTTTCATTTCAAAATTAGTTCATTCCAAACGATTTATGTAAATAATTTGACTTTACATACATTTGATATAAATATTTTTACATATACTGTCTATCAAAGATATACACACACACTGTTGAGTTTATTCAATACTAGTTTGCGAAAGTAGTGGGTTGATTTGACAAAGTCACAAGTCCATTTATGCGAGCAAATATTACAAGCCAACAGTCGAGGGGTTACTTGTTATCTGCTCATTGAAGCTAACCACAAGGCTAAATACGCGGGGGAAAGAGGGCCGGGAGGGGAGGGGGGAAGAGTTCTAAGTGGGGAGGGGGGAGAGGGGAGGATGAAATGGAGTTTGGAGAAGCTCCGGTTTGTTGGTATTATAGGCAAAGAGGGCTTTTTGAAGGAGGGGGAAATTTCGTTTCAGCGCAAGCACGAGAGAAGCAAAACAGCCAATCGGGGATTCGGGATGGTTGCCGCGGTAACCATCAAGAGGAGGATGGTACCCCGTCAAGAGATGTATCAGAAGAAGGCAAAGAGATATTTCAACATAGCTGCAAATTATTCAACCGAGATTGAAAAGTTAACGCTCGACGAGCATCTCGGAAATGGATATTTTTCCCCTCCCCCGCACCCCTCCCTTCCCTTTTTTTTTCTTTCGTTCGGTTCACTTTGCGAAAGTTGGAATGCAAAATTTTGGAATAATGCAAAAGATGATGGGATTTAATCTGATGTGAAATATGGAATAAGTGAGGGGACTAATTGTGGTTATGTTGAACTTGAAATAAAAAGATGAAAAAAAAGAATGCAAACTGGACGTTATTTTAGGTTATGTGAACTTGAAATAAAAAGATAAATTAAATAAATGAAAATTGGAGATTATGTTTTGTTAGGTTATAATAGAAGGAAAATGATATTTGGTTTGATCAAGTATGGACACTTGTGAGAAAAATATGTTCATTTGAAATAAAATGTTGAATTTGTGAACTTAACGTGTCGTTGAGGAGGCAATTTGAAATAGTGGAGATGTTAAAGATTACCAGACGATGTAATAAAAGTTATTCGATGAGATGAGACTATTCTTTAGACGTTTTAATGATTATTACTGACGTTTACGTTCGTGTTAATGATGGATGATATTATTTCGAGTATTATTGGAGGCGTTTTGAAGTTGATTTCACAAAGGATAAAAGGTTTAAATAATGTTTAAGATTAACGATGGATCGTGAAAGGAAATCGTTCGAAATCCTCTTGTCACAAGAGGATTCTGCTTGCGCCAAGTAAAATAGTGGAAAAATGAACAAAATGATTGCAAAATTTTCTTTTTATTAAGGCATTTTGATTGTATTGGATAAAATGTGAAAAATGTAGTTGGATGGTTATTTTTACTATCTGGATAGTAGTTTAAACTGTTCTTATTACTTTTTTATTATTATTATTTTTATTTTTTTAGTGAAGTTTATCCTTTTTTCTCAAATAGAAGCAGTAGGTGCTATGTAAAGAAATTGCAATTATACGGTTGCCATGGCAACCGTATAGTCAAAGATAGTCAAATTTACTATCCCAAGGAAAATCATCCTAAAACATCTTATTTTTTTTTTAATAAAAAAATTCTTTTCTGACTAAATTAATTTGAATTTGATTTTGATTATATTTAATCATACGGTTGCCATGGCAACCGTGTAATCGAAGATAGTAAAATTTACTATCCTAAGAAAAATATATAATAAAACGTCTAAAATAGTTAAAAATATAAAAAAAAGTCCTCTTCTCACCACTTTAATTTAAATTTTACTATGTCTGTATATACGGTTGCCATGGCAACCGTATAGTCAAATTCACTACGTCAATCAAAATAAACACCAAAACGTCCAAAAATGTTTACAAAAAAATTACAAAATCCTCTTCTCAAAAGTGGATTCCATTCAAACAGCAAAAAAAGGTCCAAAAATGCAGGTCACAAAACTGCAAAATAATTTTTACAACAAAAAGCGAAACAAACAAATTAAAAAAACTCAAACAAGAAAAAAGAAAAAAAAGGAAGAGTACTTCGGTGATATCAGTGTAATGTCTGCACCTACTCGTTTGAAATACTTCGTTATTCACTGCGGTAGAATTTGCAGCAACACACACACACTCGCATCAACAACTTCATATACGAAAATCACGCAAAACAAAAGCGACGCAAAAGCCCCAAAGAGCGACTCGATGCTTTTGTTTCGTCAACCGCATCACTACGTACAATTGTCTCTTCATTGTTTGCGCTATTGTTTCCGGTAACTCTTTTGCGGTAACGAGAAGAAACCTCAATTAGAACGGTTTGAGGACTTAAACGCCTAAAGGCGGCCAAGTTTAAAGCCCAACTCGGGTATATCATATATATATATATATATATATATATATATATATATATATTTATGTCTATATATATATGTTTAGATATATGTATATATATATATATATATATATATATTTGTATATATATATGTTTGTATATATATAAAAAAAAATAATAAAAAAAAAAAATAAAATGGATACTACAGACACGAGGATCGACGAGATACTTGACTCTCCATACGTTCGAATTATATTCGTTCAATAGTAACACTCTTTTGTGCAATGCATTATAATTGACGTTATGCCAGTATTAATTAAACTTTGCAATAAAAGCTCTTTAAACTTAGACTTTAGAGCATATGTATTCATTTCCGGTAAGATCTTTTGTTCGATAAAAAAAAACGATAATAAGCAATTCCGCTTGAGAGAAGTGGAATTTGGTGATGAGATTGAGAGGAAAGGGAAATCCGCTTGTGGGAAGAGGAATTTGGATTTGGTAGGAGTATTTAAAAAATTGTTTAAAATGAAGAAAAGAAATATTCTGTTTAACTGAAGTGGAATTTGGTGATGATTTTGAGATAAAATGATAGTCCTCTTGGCAAAAGAGGATACTACTTCTACCAAGTAAAATGAAACTGAAAATGAAAAATGATTTTGACGATGAATTGAAAATGTTGTTTTTTCAGTAATGTTTTTTTTAATAAGAAACAAAAAAAATTCTTCTTGACTGAAATTCATTAATGCTTTTTGTACAAATCAAAAATCCTCTTCGCTCAAGAGGAAAATGTTGAAACTAAATAAAATACCAAAAAATTGCAAATTTTGCCGAAAAAAAAAATTGCAAAAAATGTCTAATAATTGCAAATTTTGTTAATCAATAAAACATTTCCTCATTTTCCTGAATTAACTCAAAATCCGCTTGTTACAAGAGGATTCTGCTTGTACCAAGTAAATTATTTTAAAAAATTACAAAAAACGATAATTAAATATCTAAAAATCAAAAATAACATTTTTTCATCTGAAAATGAATTAAAAAAATATTGCACAAATATTCCTCTAGTAACAAGAGGATTCTGCTTATACCAAGTAAATTATTTTTAAAAATTGGAAAAAAATGAGATTTAAATATCTAAAAATTACAAATAAAATTTCATCAAAAAATGAACAAAAAATGAAAAACACATACATATTTTCAACATTAAAAAAAAGACAAAAAACAAAAAAAATGTATATATATATATATATATATATATTTTTGTGAAATATGATATTGATAGCAGAATGAAAGCCAAAGCTTAAAAAAGGTCGAAAAAGTGTATGTGCGCGCGCCGCCAGTTATGAGATCACAGTACCCGGGGTGAGGGGGGGGGGGGGTTATAAAATGCAGCGAGATAAAAGCGTATGGAAGAAGTAAAAGAGGCGAGTGTAACGAAGCTCCGACTTTTTAATTGGAATATATTCAGAAAAGCGGAACGCCTTTTCATCGCAAGCTTGATGCTCTGAATACGCTTTGCAATCGATGTGCAAATGCTGTATACATGCATGAAATTGTATGAGCTCGGCATGTGACGAGTAAACACGTGTCACAAGAATCTGTCTCTCTCTCTCTCTCTCTTTTTTTTCCTTTCCTTCTATATTTTATCGTTCAAACATTTGCGATGCTTTAAATATAGACTACCTTTAATTACAGTCAGCTAATAAGTCTAATTAAGTTGATGCATCCACGTTATCCCCTTAATGTACGGATAAAGGCTGGGATTTTGCAATCAAACGTCGATATTTGAACTGAATTTGTTCGTACTTTTCGCGAATTGTGGATGTTTCGCGAGTTTTAGGGCGTTTTACTTGGTGGAAGTGGAATCCTCTTGGCACAAGAGGATTTTGGATTTTGGGGAAAAAAGCTTCATTTTTTGATTGTGAATTGCATTTTTGATGAGAGGAATTTAAAAAAATATTTTTTGGGCGTTTTACTTGATGGAAGTGGAATCCTCTTGGCACAAGAGGATTTTGGATTTGGGGTTAAAGCTTTGTTTTTTTGATTGTGAATTGCATTTTTGATGAGAGGAATTAAAAAAAATATTTTTTGGGCATTTTACTTGGTGGAAGTGGAATCCTCTTGGCACAAGAGGATTTTGGATTTTGGGAAAAAAGCTTCATTTTTTGATTGTGAATTGCATTTTTGATGAGAGGAATTTAAAAAAATATTTTTTGGGCGTTTTACTTGGTGGAAGTGGAATCCTCTTGTCACAAGAGGATTTTGGATTTGGGGTAAAAAATTTGTTTTTTTGATTTTGAATTACATTTTTGATGAGAGGAAAGTTTTAGAATAATTTTTAGGCGTTTTGCTTGGTGAAAGTAGAATTCTCTTGCCACAAGAGGATCTTGGATTTGGGACAAAAAAACTTTACTTTTTGATTCTAAATTTCATTTTTAATAAGAGGTTTTTGTTTTTCTATTAAAAAATTAAAAAAAGACAAATAGTGTCCTCTTGTCATAAGAGGATTTTGATTAAAAAGCTTAGAATTGAATTCCATTTCCGATAAGAGGAACTTTTTTTTGTAGAATTTCTTTTATGAATGTAACTTTTGACCTATTACCAAATGACTTTGACTTTTTTCCTCGACTTTTGACTTTCCTTCAAGAATTCGCAGTTATAATAAATAAGACTTGCCCTCGGGCTTTCGCTTGTTAATGGCGGATATAAATTGCCTCATCATACTCTATTTAAACATTGTATATCATCGCGTGTGGCGATACTTATGCCTTTTCATTCGTTTATTCTTTTCAATCAGAAAATACACGTGCATTGAATTTCACAGCGAACGCTCATCTTCAACTGATGATGAATAAAGTTCTGTGTCTAGACATGAAATGATAACAAATTGCAAGGATTTTCACCAAAATAATGTAGAAATTACAAAAAAAAAAAAAATAAAAAAAAAAAAAAAAACA
>JABFPJ010004462.1:0-13782 GCA_022817425.1 Gryon sp. ZL-2020 | reverse complement strand
TTTGATTTTCTTTCATTTTTGCAGTGACATGCGTTTTCATCTGGTGCATGGCAAGAATGCGAGAATCACGAACAATGGGTTAACAGCGTCGCGGCCTCGGGCTCTGGGCGAATTCAATGACGCTATTGTGATTGCAAATCGAGCTTTGCGTGATGGCGAGCTGTTCGAGGTATCTATTGACAGAATGGTCGATCGATGGACTGGAGCAATTGAAGCAGGTATATGACCGCAACTCTGTCAATAATCATCTTTGTTATGTGCCTTTGGTTGACGTCTTGACCAAAACTTCCGCGCAAACATAACTTACAAGTGTCGACAAGATAACTGCAAAATTCTACATGAAAATGTGTCGGAATTGATGATTTAAAAAATGTTGCGGTTATTAATTAATAAATTTGATTAGAGAAATCATGTACATTAAAGAAACGTATTAAATGATAATTTTCGTAGACAATATGAAATATTCAATTAACCAGTTAATACATGTATAAAAAAATATATCAACATATAATTATATTTAATAACTGATTATTGAAATATCAAAATTGTAATTTTTGAAAATGATAATTTACAATTTCAAGAATAACTCTCTATACACAATTAAATTAAAGGGACTAAATCATATTTTGTTATGTTAATTGATATTCATTATTTTATTCGAATGTTAAAAGTTCTACCATAATTTTATTTATATTAACAAGTTAACAAGTTATTTACGATTATAATTAGTTGTAATATGCATTGAAATATTAATTACATATCAATTAACATCATTGTACACGATAACAAACGTCATCACAATAATTAATAGCAGGATGGCATATCTTTATAGATTAAATTCTAAACGATGATTCTAATAAGTGAATGAGGCATTCATAATCACATGTTATATTTAGTGATAAATATACAAGATTTTTATGTATATTTTATCTACATAGATTCAATATTAAACGCATATAATGATTGAAATTATATTATTGACCTATAAACTATACAGATAAAAAATTTGTTTGAATAATATATTAAAGAGAAGTAAAATACAGAATAAAAATACTTTGTTTATTATAGGTGTAACTGCAATAAAACCGAATGAATTGGAATTTCCTCCTACAATGACTGACATCGACCACGATACGTGGATGTTATCCGGTTCAACGGTAATGCGCGACGGCGTTGCACTACGACACAATTATGCTTGTGATTTAGACAGACTGGTCGAAGGAAATCGAATTGGTATGATGCGATGTTCGGACAGGACCTTGCACTATTATTTAGATGGTGTTGATCAAGGAGCCGCGTGTTCTGACATCCCGCCTCATGTTTATCCTGTCATCGATCTGTATGGACAATGCGCACAGGTCATTCTTTAAATGATTTAAAGTGATGTAAATTGAACGTCAGAATCGTTGTTTAAAACGTTTGATTGACATTTATGCTTACGATTAATTATCATAAATACTATTGATTAATAATTTACTTTAGCATAGAATCATAAATCATCGATAATTAAAATCAATATCTTCATATAACATTGAAGCGGCGATAGCTATAAACTAAACTAGATGTTGGATTTCAGGTTACAATCATACTTCCGGAGCAACGGGATACAATGACGCAACAATATTTGCCTTCTGAAAACAGCACTAGTCAACAACCGACGTCGGTGGTACAACCGCAAGCTCAAGCGGAAGCGACTCATAAATTTCATGAGTCCGTCGGTTTGAATATTCGATTAAACAGCGAAAGAACCGTCGCAAATCGCTGTCGTGAGTATAATAACGCGATACTTATAAGCGAAGCACCCCTTGAGAGCAACGAAATTTTTGAAATTACCATTCAAGAAATTACGCAAGAGTGGAGTGGAGCTTTAAAAATTGGTGTACTAAGATCCGGTTTGGCTTCTTGGCTTACAGCCATGAATCTTGTTCCTGGTATGACGACTATTCCTACGGATGCTTGGTATTTGAGTGGTTCGTATCTTTATTTATTCTTAATTATTCTATAGTAAGACTGCATATGAATAAAATAAAAAAAAGTATAACAAAGTTGATTAATTGATAATATAATAAATACAAATTACAGGAAATCAAATTCGACATAAAGGATATGTATTAAGTTTAAATTATTGTCCAAGTTTGGAATGGCTACGTGTAAACGATAAGATTGGCTTGAAAGTAACTCACGATGGAAACCTTAAGTTTTATATTAATGGAGAAGATATGGGTATCGCGGCATCGAACTTACCGGAAGTTTATGCGGTGGTCGAACTATTTGGAAGTACTACGGCTGTTGGTGTTACGAGCAGTAAGCAGCCAAACACAGTTATCTCGCCAAACGCGAGTTTGCGACTTCAAGATTCCTTGGAATTGATATTAGACCCAATGCCTCCAATAATAAGAAAGTATGTTTAGCTAGTTATTTCATCTTATATTCCTATAATCTTTATTTAAATTACTTTATATAAAAATGTGTATTTTATGATATTACACCTAAAAAGAATATTTTTATACTAAATATTTATTTAAAAATTAAATTATAGAGCAATATTAACCCTTTGTTGGTATCGTTATTTTTGCTGTCTTTTTTCCTCTGTAAAAGTCTCATTCGGTTATCTTTTTTTATGCGGGGATTCCCTCATAGCGATACCAACGGCGTGTTAATTAAAGTTAATTTTTGTTAAATGTATTATTAAAAATTATTGCAGTGATGCTGGAATGGATACATCGGTAGATACATCGGAAGCGAAAATGTTGAATGAAACGTTGGTGCTTACACCAACGCAACCAATGACGTTATCTAATGGAGATACTGACTGGTGCTATGAATTCCATGAAAACCACGGACGTAATATTCAGTTGGAAACAAAGACAACTGCGAGAAGAGTTGCAAGCTATAATCAAGGTATTTGTTCAAATTCAATAATTTAATTAAAATACATCGATAGCAAATATTAATAATTAATAATGAATATAAAAATACATATTACAGGAGTAGTTATTACAAGCCGTCCATTGATAAAAAATAAAATGTTACAAGTAAAAGTAGATAAACTAAACGAAAGATGGGTATCAAATATTCTATGCGGTGTAACATGCATTTCCCCGGAGAAGGCAAACTTTCCATTAACTGCGTTAGGTTTTAAAAAACATTCGTGGATTATTTGTAGCGACTGGATGTCACACAATGGCACAAAAGTATGTATTTTGTTGAAACAATAGCAAAGCTTCAAAATAATTTACAGTTCAATTTTATTAAGATATACATTTCACAGGTGAAAACAAGATATGGAGCTAATTTAGAAAATATTCAATGCAATTCCACGATTGGTTTGCTAGTTGATGATGATTCTCGGTTACATCTATATATCAACGATGTCGACCAAGGTATAGCGGTGACGGATCTGCCACCATACGTTTACGGAGTAATAGATTTATACGGTCAATGCGAGCAAATTTCAATTGTAAATCTCACGCCTGATTTGCCGTATGTAAATAACGACAGCAACACAGTCGCTGCGAACGATCGTACGACTGTCGTTGAAGCAGACGACATTGAAAATTCACGCGAAAAAGCGGATCTAGAGTGCCATGAAAAAGAAAACGGAACCTCGACAGTATCTTCGAATTTGTCGCTAAACATCCCATTGCAAGCCAGTCAATCGAATGACGAACATACCTCAACACCTTATCCATCACATAGTTCTTCCAACTCGGATGCTTGCTCAGACACAAGCAATGGCCCGGAACATTCCAAAGACAAGCCATACGTCGATAATATGATTTTATCGGATAACAATGCTGGTTTGTATTTTCTAAATTAATTTCAATTAATTCTAATCACTAAATTTAATCTGTGCAATTAAAAACTAACGTTGATTTTCCTTTTTATAGATTTATGCAATTTGAATGAAGAATGCACAAACGTTGAAATTAATAATGCAACGAATATTAACATTCGAAATGGCACTGCCATCAATTCAAATAACGCGATTAATGAAAATATCGCGTGTAATAGTCAAAATAATGAAAATAGCCATGAAAATAATGTCCAGGAACAATTGCAGCTAAATTTTGCACGATTGCAGCTGAACAATTGTGCAAATATTGTTGCAAATCAGGGTATTGGAAATAATGTGTCAAGCTCATTACCGTCCACGCCAATTGGCAGTACACTTCCGACAACGAAGAAGTGCGAGTATTTGAAAGCTTGCACGCGTTTCAAAAAGTCCCTCGTATTGCCTGACGAATTCTTCTCGATGGACGAAATTATGTGCTACTGCAATTCGTGCTGCAAATTAGAAGGCGATAACGCGATTTGCAAGAAAGGCGAACCACTGGCGGAATATGCCATACCAATTGGTTGGGTAAGATTTCCATTGAAACAAAGTATAAATACCAACCAAATTCCACAAAGTACAACGGACAAATGGCATGTCGCATTTTATGCTACAAGGCTTGAAGCAATTAGGTATTTTTATGCAATTTATACTGCTTGAAAATGTGTACTGTAATTGAATTTATAATGAAACCTATATTATAATAAAATGTATTATAGATGGATTTTGGATAGAGGTGAATTGTTAACTAAAGAACAATTGGATACAAGTAACTTGACAACTACTATAAATACTGAAAATGAAAATCCACAAGTAGTGTTTTCGCCAAATATAAAACACGCTGATCCAGAAAAATTTGCTAGGCAATATCCGTAAGTATTAAACTCAAATTTTGAAGATTTTATAATATATTGCAAATGTTAAAATAAGTAAAAAAAACAATTTCATATGAATTGATGATCAACATTTTTCGTCTTTTAATAAAACAATGTTTTACAGATACATTGATACTGAGTCAAATAAAAAGTTAAATGCTTCGACCGCATTCCAGTTGTTAGTCAGACCCGGATCTTACACACTGAATTCGAAAAAAGATAGCGCAGATAGCAATACAGAATCCATTGAATGGTCCACCAAAGAAGCCGGAGCAACGGCAATTGTTGCTCTACTTATTCATTTGGATGGTTTTTAGATTATTTTGCATTATTATTTATATCTGCATTATTAGCCGCGCTGTTTTCGGAGGCACTTTTCATCTCTCATGTTTTGTCTCTAAAATTGTGACAAAAAACAAAAGAAAAAGGCAAAAATCAATTTTAAAGCTATCATTGTTTTATGAATATTTATAAATATATAAATATGTAAATTTGTTTGTTCAATAGTGCAATGAAATCAGTCGGTATGTGAAGCCGAAAGCTTCGTGCCGTAAAACAAAAAGCAAACAAAGAAAAAAAAAACAACGTAAAGAAAGTGCACATGACTAATTTTAATTATTTATTTTCTTACGCGTGTACATAATGTTACTTGTTTTCTCTTTTCTCTCGCAAATGATATTTTCTTCAGATACATTTTTATACGCATTTTCTTCAACATTAGTCTAGTCTCATTTTGATGTATAATAAATGATGATTGTATTATAATTGTCCGTTAGGATGAACAACTAATATACAGCAATGTCAAGTAATCTGATACTTCATGCGAAAATATTATCAGATGCATTGAGAAACTAACGAGAGTTTCTTTGCTGTCCAATATTATTTATTTTTTTTAATTACTCAATAATTGTACAAAATCATGAAACATATGTATAAAATGAAACGATCATCAAATGAATGAAGATCTCTTGTTCTTAATTAATTGCAACAGGAACTGTAAGATGGACCACCGTTTAATCTTTTTTTACTCGAATATATTTCTTTATTATGAGTTTTTATGTGAAATGTTTTACATGTTTTTATATAGACAAATCTTAAGTAAAAATTTATTATATATGCATGATGTTAATATATAAATTTTTACTTAGATAATATGTTGAATGTTAACGCGTTATTTTAATACAATTTGTAATGCATATGTAATTAAGATGAGAGAGAAACAAAGAGTCAATGTGATTGTAAAAGTCATAGTCAATGCAGAGAGATCAATTTAGCCAGATTGTTGTTCAAAATAATTCCGTTTTAGATTGCATAAAGTACTCTTCTTAACTAAAAGAATAGACAGTTAATGTTACGCTGCTGACTTAATAATGCATTGCTTGCGATCATCATTTTTTGTCTTTTATTATTCACTTTTAATAATTACAAATCGTATAAGAATTTTGAATTTCGCACGGATATGATTATGTATTGACTCGAATCTCACTTAATGCAATGCCTAATAAATGCAATATCAATATTTAAATGATATATTTAAACATTATTTCGATTATGTTAATATTAAAGGAAAATTATAATATAAAATACGAACAAAAACCAAAATTTTTTGAATGTACAAAATTAAAGTGTTTAAATTAAGTATTGAATAACGTGATTGAAATAAAAAATATTTCAGTGATTTGTTGTCTGCATTTTATTACACAGTCTTATCTTGTATTTAATATTTTCTTTTAAAAAACCTCCTAAAATCAATTCGTCCTAATATTTATGTTGAATAAATTATTTTTATTTAACGAAAAACATGAAAGGTAGGAAAAATATTAGTTCGATTGTACATGTCGATTTAAAAGTTGCTTTTCAATATCCGGTGGAAATTCAACACCAATCAATTTCGAGATTATACTCTTTTTAGTGGTGCCCAAATCTTTTCTTCTATTTCGTACAATTAGTTTCTTTGGTTTTTTTTGAGTCACTTCTTCAGAACTATTCAGATGAATTGAAATAATATGATGTTTCATATTATCTTTGTGTTTGAATTCTAATTTGCAATTGTCGCAAATGTATCTAAATCCCTCGTGTGTAATTTTAATATGAGTATTTAAATTTTTGTTGCAATAATACATCTTTGTACAATTATCGTAAGGACAACTGAACGTATCTTCGTTGTTTTTACAATTATGCTTCTTTAAGCGATTCGTTAAAATGAAAAATTTTTTACAATTCTTACATACGTGATCTAAAAAATAAAAAAATGTCTTTAATACATTATCTAATAAAGATATCATATGATAAATCTTAAAATATCATCAAACGACAGTTGTCTGAAAAAAGTTGACTTACCATCTTTATGAACAGTTTTTAAATGTTCATGATATTGTTGTCTTTTATCATAACTAGTTTTACATAAAGCACATTTCAAAGTTGAAACATCGTGAGACAATTGGTGTCTATTAAATTTTCGATGGCAAGTAAAACTCATGTTACATAAAGAACATTTATATATGAAAGGCGATTCACCGTGACTATGGAGATGTTCTTTTAATAAGTTTTCCTTTCGAAAAACTTTGCTACAATGTTTACATGCCAATCTGTTTTCATTGTGCACTACTTTGCAATGACGCTTCAAGTTATCAATACTTTTTATATTCAATGAACAAATTGGACATCTAAAAATTATATTTTTTAGTTATCTGACAAATTATTTTTATTCTAAAATCATTCTAAGTATCAATAAATTAAACATACTTATAAAATTCGCTTTTTTGACTGTGTTGAGACATATGTCTTTTTAAGTGTGACGAGTTCGTATAAGCTTTATCACAATTTTTAAAACTACATTTATACGGTTTCTGGAAAATTAATGTAATATTAATTTCATATTTTATAATAATAAAAACAAAAAATGTAAAGATATTAATATACCTCTCCAGTATGCTGCCTTATGTGCCACAGTAATCTTGAAGGTCTCAAGAATGTTATGTTGCAACCTTCGAACGTACATTTATATTTCTTTTTTGATTCCATTATTTAATAAATGATAATATTGCAAGTATTTTAATTCTGAAATATAAAGTGTAAATTAAATGAAAAAACAGTTAAATCTGATAAAAATAGTATGAAGAATAAGAAATTAATATGCATAAAATATAAATATTAAAAATAAATTGATGAAATAATGTAAATAAAAAAAATTGATAAAATAATGTAAAGTAAAAAATGAAATATTAAATCAGTGTTAATAAAAATGATCATTTGGTGTATTATTGTATTACAAGAAGAAAAAACTTTATTAATATAAAATAAGAAAACCAAAACTTACTGTAAGATGAATAAAAAAAACCGACCTGTTTAAATTTCAATATTTAACGACAGAAATGAATATCATCCAACATCTCTTTGCTTTAAAATGACTTCAAGAAAATTATTATTAAGCACGTATTTTCAAAAGAACAACATTTTTGCATGAACACATGGTTTCTTCTGAAGTTCTGAACTGTTGTTGTTGTTCCCTTTATTGGCTAAGAGGTTATATACCTCTGAACGCCAGCGGCCAGGGTTGGTAGTTCTGAACTGTTCATTCATTAAGGTGATTCTTCAGCTATGTAAGAGCAAAAAGGATAGAGCTAATGGTGACTCCATTAGGGAAAAAGAGAAGCAGCGAATTCGGCTGAAGAATCACCTTAAGGTGATTCTTCAGCTATGTAAGAGCAAAAAAGATAGAGCTAATGGTGACTCCATTAGTGGAAGAGAGAAGCAGTGAATTCGATTGTAGAATCACCTTAAGATGATTCTTCAATCGAATTCACTGCTTCTCTCTTTCACTAATGGAGTCAACATTAGCTCTATCCTTTTTGCTCTTACATAGCTGAAGAATTACCTTAAGGCGATTCTTCAATGCTAGTACACCGGAGTTAGTGTCTTTTGAAATTAGAAATTATGGAAAAAGAATTGAACTTTAAGAAATATGTCATTTCATTCTTTGATCATGGGAGAATGTTTTGGTTAAAGAAAACTTGAATTTTGTTGTTTACCTTTTGCTCCGTAACCTCCCCCGTATTTTTTCAATCTCCTATATACTACAAAAAACGGGGGAGGTTACGGAGCAAAAAGTAAACAACAAAATTCAAGTTTTCTTTCACCAAAACATTCTCCCAGGATCAAAGAATGAAAGGACATATTTTTTATAGTTCAATTCTTTATCAATAATGTATAATTTCAAAAGACACTAACTCCGGTGCATTAGCATTGAAAAATCACCTTAAGCAGTGATTATGATATAAGTCATACTGTGAAACTGCATTAGGCCATACCAGTGTGTTGTCATTCCTGCCGGTCTAGATGGCGACATAGGCATAAAGAATCAGTTGACTGACAGTCAGGGACCCGGGGCCCGATTCTCGAGTTTCTGCCACGGCTGCAGCCGTGGTATAACATGTTCTATCTCATTTTATGTAACTGTAAAAGAGTGAGTAAACACATTTAAGGTGACATCAATTTCACGGCTGTAGCCGTGGTATAACATGTTCTATCTCATTCTATGTAACTGTAAAAGAGTGAGTAAACACATTTAAGGTGACATCAATTTCACGGCTGTAGCCTTGGCATAAACTCGAGAATTGGGCTCCAGAATCGTTGCTCGTTGGACAAAATGCTTGCGACGTTGCCAAACGTTCCGTTTACAACGAATTGAAATAAAAACACGGCATAAATACATATATAAAGAAATGAACAGTATTTAAAAGTACATATTATATGTATTAAAGCATATTAATAATATTATCATTTTATTGTTTTGAATAATTTGTTAAAATTGTACCCAATACGTTCCTTTCAGTGAATAAGAATAGTCCAAAAGATAGCCAATAGGAACAAAACCATGGGATTTTTTGTTTGGAATAGTCAAAGAATTACGACATTGTATTCGCAAAACTTTTTTTATTTATTTGGCAACGTTTCGGTTGCTCCGCGCAACCCTTTTCAAGCCTATCAAACAATCAAAAGATTTCAAAAAACATTGTCGAGATTTATACATTATTTATCGCTTACATTTTTACTGACCTTATTGTTGAATTAATTGATAAATTATATAGATCATATTTAAGTTGATCTTGTCGTTGTGATGAATATTCGCGATGTACTGAATAACACATAGAATAAATAAATACATTAGTCAGATGAGTTTTTTAACATCGTGTATAACGTCGTGTACTTCGGCTGTTTAGAATGATGACAACTGTGAACCACGTGATACGCGTGAACCAAAGACAACAACCGAAATTCGACTTAACTTTTGTTTTTGTTAGTTTGAAATGATCGATTGATAACGACGGTTCAACCCGGATAATTGTATATAATCGACATATTTGCGATGATAAGTCCGTTAGTTTCTACTTTTCTTTTTATATATTTTTTCTAATTTATTTTGTCCGTGCGAATTGTTAAAAAAATCATCTGACTAATGTATTTATTTATTCTATGTGTTATTCAGTACATCGCGAATATTCATCACAACGACAAGATCAACTTAAATATGATCTATATAATTTATCAATTAATTCAACAATAAGGTCAGTAAAAATGTAAGCGATAAATAATGTATAAATCTCGACAATGTTTTTTGAAATCTTTTGATTGTTTGATAGGCTTGAAAAGGGTTGCGCGGAGCAACCGAAACGTTGTCAAATAAATAAAAAAAGTTTTGCGAATACAATGTCGTAATTCTTTGACTATTCCAAACAAAAATCCCATGGTTTTGTTCCTATTGGCTATCTTTTGGACTATTCTTGTTTTGAATAATATCATATTATTCAAAATTCAAAACAATAAATAATAAATAATGAAAGTAAATTAATTTAAATTTAAAAATACATGATATATATCTTATCCAACTAATACTCGAAATGAATGAATTAATCATAGCGTGCGTTTTTGCTTGGCATCATAGAAAATTCTGAACGATTTGATTGGCTAATAATATTCAGTATCTTGAAATAACCAATCAAATGGTTCAGATTTTTCTATGAAAGCCAAGCAAAAACGCAACCATAATTTAACTTCAGGATAATAAGTTATATTATTCATAATTATTATCATAACTATTTCTAATATTATTAAGTACACTCAAAAAAAAATAAATAAGAAACTGTCAGAACATAGCAAGCAGAAATAGTTTGCATAAAACAAAGTAATTTCTGCCGGACTTTTAAGTTATACTAACTTGACATTTGACAAAAACTAACCTTTTTCGGCAAATTTGATATTGTACCACGGTAAAAACTGCTTGACTGATCAAGCTGTAATCAGTTGTAATTACTTGAAGTAGGTTGCTTGTCAATTCAAGCTAAAATTGTCAAAATGTCAAGCAGTTTTTCATTTCTTTTTTTTGAGTGTAATTAACTGAAAAATATTTACTTCGATTCGTTTAAAAATTAACGAAATATAGACTTTTAGTATAGAAATTAATATAATAAAGAAAATATATCAAAACAAATGTAATATTTATTTTTATAAACTATGCACTAAAATATAAATATTTTTATACCCCACAAAAAAATGTTATATTCTTTTTCATTTTATTATTTTTTTTTTGTCAATATGACCAAAAAGTTAAGTACCAAAGCAGCACGAACGCGATTTCATTGGCATTTTGCATTAATATATACTTATATTGCTTCCAACCCCGTTAAAAATATGGAATAAGCTTTTTCACAATGTTTTTCAATAAAAATAATTGAAATATAATATAAATCGCGTAAGGAACCCTTATAATTTGTCCAAAAAAGTAAGCGCCGAAGGAGCAAGAATGCGATTCCTGGACCAATGTTGTATAAAATATATTTATACATATACATTTATATTGCTTCCAACCCCGTCTAAAATTACTAGTACGTTTTTTCAGATAATTTTTTAGTAAAAATAAGTAAAATATAACAATAATTATATGAGGAACCGTTCAATTTTTTTTTGTCGCGAACATATTGTATGAATACACAATTTTATTTTTCCCTACCCTGTCAAAAATTTATAATATGATTTTTTAGATTGTTTTTAATAAACATGCTTGAAAGTGAATAAAAATTGCGTAAAGAACCCTTGTAATTTGTCCAAAAAATGTAGCGTCAAAGCAGCGCGAACGCGATTTCAGTTTATATGATGTATTAATATATAATTATATTACTTCCAACCCCGCTACAATTTTGTAATATGCTTTTTCGTAATGTTTTCTAATAAAAATAATTGAAATATAATACAAATAGAGTAAGGAGACGTTCAAATTCGATCAAAAACGAAGCACCGAAGGAGCGCGAACGCGATTTCTCGACCAATGTTATATACAATATATATATATATATCTGTGGTTTATAGGAAAAATCAATTAACTCCACGTTTACACATTTTGAGAAAAACGTGTTTCAATTTTTCAACCTGCAGTCATATATATAGAAAAAGTATTTATTTAATCTTCCTATATGGTGATATAGTACTACATTTCGATAAATATGGTCTCAAAAAATGAAAATATAAGGTTAAGATCCGAAATTATCATTAACTCCATTTTGCCAAAAAATGGAGTTAATCGGTTTTTCCTTCAAGCCACAGATATATATATATTTGTATTGCTTCCAACCCCGTTAAAACATTGTAATATGCTTTTTTGTAATTTTTTTTCATAAAAAATAATTGAAATATAATACAAATCGCGTAAGGATCCGTTCAAGTTTGCCTAACAACAAAGCGCCGAAGTAGCGCAAACGCGATTTCAGTGGCTATATTTTATTGATATATATTCATCTTTCTTCCAAATCCGCAAAAACTGTAGAACATGTTTTTTCAAAATAATTTTTATTAAGAATAAATGAAATTGAATTGACATTCAAGTGGCGCGAAATTTATTTTCACGACAATATTATATTAATATGTAATTATATGTTTTTTAACCCCGAAAAAAACCTCAGATCGTGTTTTTGCAGACAGTTTTTTAACAAATATACGTGCAAGCGAATAAATATCGCATAAGGAACCCTTTAAATTTTTCCACGAATTAAATGCCAAATTTAAGCGGACATGCTTTTAGCGTCAATCTTGTATTTATATATACTTATATTGTTTCCTACCCTGCCTCAAATTTATAGTATGTTTTTTCACATTGTTATTTGTGAAAATATGTGTCATTGATATTTATAAAAAATATGTGTCATTTTTAAAATTTAAGCTGCAAACTTTATGTATTAAAATTGATAACTTTCAATTTTTAATATTTATATTAAACATTAATTATATTTCTTTAACCTGGTAGTGGGCGCGCATTTTCTAGTGTGTTTGTTTATATATATTGTTATTGAAATTTATGAAATTATGATTCTTATATTCTGAATTACATTATGTATAGACAAGAATTGCATAATACAATAATAATTTTCGGTTTATTTTTGTAGATAACATTTCCAAATTATTACTCTAATACCTGCTGTAGTCATCCACTTTCAGATATACCGGGCGAGATGGAAGAAAAAAAAGCCATGGGCATTTTAAGGGCCGCTAAAAGACGTCTAACATATGAACTTGGCATTCCGGAGCAGGAACTAAATTATGAAGAATTTTCATATATAACACGAATACATTACGAAGCAGTTTATGATGATCAGTGGGGCGAAAATGAGATAGATTATATTATATTCCTTAAACTCAAAGATGTAACTCTTAATCCAAATCCTGAGGAAGTTCAAGAACTTCGTTGGGTTTCGAGAACAGAGCTTGATGAATTTGTAGAAAAGAGTAATGCTCTACTCACACCGTGGCTTAAACTTATATTGACACATCATCTTAAACTGTGGTGGGATAATTTGCAGAATTTAAATAATATTCAGGATCATCAGAATATTTATTATTTAAAATAACAATATTGATATTAGTGTTGTTATCAGCGGTGCTCTAATGTTTATTTTTATCGACTTTTATGGTGCACCACCTGCATATAGTTATGATAATTAATAATTATAATATTGATAATAATAATATAATATATAAAATAAATCCTACTAATATATAAATTTCAATCTATGTTTGTCTGTT
>JABFPJ010004461.1:0-13783 GCA_022817425.1 Gryon sp. ZL-2020 | reverse complement strand
AAAAGTAAATAAAAAAAGTAATAAATTAAAATATCTTGAAATTATATAAAGCTGGATTTGAGCTTTGTGTAAAGATGTTTACACATAAAATTTCTTGTGTGCTTAATGCACTCACGCCAGTTTTTAAGTAAACTTTCGGCTCCACAACTTCCCCCGTTTTGTTTACAAATTAAAGAGAACAGAAGAAACGGGGGAAGTTGTGGAGTCAACAGTTTACTTAAAGAAATATTTTTTCTTTGATCATATAATTCTCCCAGAACTAAAGAATGAAACAGTATATGTTTTAATCTTAATACATTATTGAATACTTTAAAAATAAAAAAAAAACACTAACTCCAGTGTAGCAAATCTTAAGAATCACCTGAATTCTAATCATTAATTTAAAGTGAACAAAAGACTATTTTTGAACTAAATGTTTCTGAAAAATAATTTGCAAGTAACGAAAAATTGTTCATTTAGTTTTTTGTCAAATATTTGAATAAACACCATTGTATATGATTCGTTCCAATTACCACCATAATATATATATTCAATGATACGATAAACACCAATTTATGTATACTTTTAATTACACTGCAGAATTTTTATTCTGGCATCGCGATACATCCCGCGTGGAAAAATTAGTCTGGATATAGTCTGGCCAGGTATATCCAGACTACACACTGCTAGAAAAGCCATCTTAAAAAGTATTACATTAAATCATTTAAGTATGAATTTCAGATGTAAAAAATTGATACAGTCTGAATCTGTAAATTTAACTAAGTGTCAGATTTATTTCTTACTGTCAGACAAAAACATTTTAGGTTAGGAAATAGTGTCTGAAATTCATTCCTAAAAAGTTTAAATTTAATACCAAAAACCGAATTCAGTTTTAATATTAAGACTTTAAATGAGTCTTAAAAACTGGGACAAAATCGGTCTTAATTTAAGATGATTTTTTACGGCAGTGCATCCATTCTATATCCGGACTGTTTTTTCGATTAGCGGTGCGACTTGAAATCTCTATTTATTTAAAAAAAAGACAGCGATTTATGCACCGTTCTATGCTTTATCCACATCAAATGTGATGCATATTACGACAGTGGTACAATAAACTACTATTTCATTGATGTTATAGCTATTTTTCTTTATTGTTTGTGTTGTTTATTATTAGTAATGAAATATAATTTAAGTTTTTCTTGTAAAAATAATTTTAATCTATTAAATTTCAGATAATTTTAACGTCGTTCAATAAACATCAACTAATATTTGTTTCCAATTTTTTCGAAAACTAAATCAAGTATTACATTTTTACTTGAATACTCGTGCATTACAATCATTTTTTAATAATTTTTACTCATCTAAATAATGTAAAAAAAATGAGCGACTATTCATAAAAGACGTTCATATTTTCTGATTATTATCTTTGTTTATTTTATTCAAAATGATATATGTCATTTTTTCTTTTAATCTATTTCTCGAACGTCTTTTATGGATGGTCCCTGATGCATTATGCATCACTGAACAAACACATATATATATATATAGGTCATTCCAGTGAATTTTTAAATACATTTTTTGGGCGATTTTTTTATGTTTTCAATTTTTTTCTTTTTAAGTTCATAAAACTAACTCCAAGAACGTTGGAATTAATTTTCTTTGTCGCTTCTTCGTATTTAAAAAAATATGAAAATCCATTTCTTATGATATTTATAAATTTTGTTAGAAACGTTATTTTCGATTAAAATCTTTTAAATGAAGTTGATCCTGACTTATTTTGGATTACGATCTCATATGAAAATGAATTTTTGTTGTTATTGAATAATAACACATGTGAGAATGTAAATAAAAAAATCAGAATGGTAATTTCGTTCTTTCTGAAATTTTATTTATTTAAATTTTATATAAATTTCAAGATTTTTATTATCGCTGAACTAAAACATTTAAGGATTCAACTGTCGCGGTTGCTTTAAAAGTTTATTTTTGAGGATAACGACAACATTTATATCTCTAGATATGTGGAGATTTTAACAAGGAAGGTGGCGCTATTACTTACAGTTATGCCATAGTATAATGGGCGCATCCACATATAGCACCTTTGTTTATTAATAAATAATTGCATACAATATTTGTTAATTCATGAAATTCTAATTGTGCGTGGAAGTAATTTTACTCTAAATAATTCAATAATTTTCCTTTTTTTAGTTTGCAATTCAGCTTAATAACGTATTTTAACGTCCAAAATAACAATCATAAAATATGCAAGCCGTATTACTTATTTTGATTTTGATAAAATTGAAATAAGTATAATTTCAGAAAGAACGAAATCACCATTCTGATTTTCAAAAGTCTTTGAGAATATAAGTTTCAGTAAGAAAGTTATTCAATTTTCTTTCTCAAATAGTTCAAAAGAAAAATAAAATTATCTTGGCAACTCATTATAACATACTAGTATATCAGCGAACAAATCACGCTATCAAAAAATTAACCGGACGAAAATTCAAAAGCAGTTTTACGGCTCAATTCATTGTGTTAGAGGCATAAAATTATAAACTTTATGCATTGCAAATATTACTGCGCTTGTAACGTATGATCCTATTCAGTACATAAAATAGCAATATGGTGATCCGAGGTAGCAAACTAGGCGCGTCCGTGCACGACGAAGTTACAATTAATGGCGTGTAGAATTTCAGCCAATTTTGCGAAAAAATATTAAGTGCCAACAGATTTGTTTTGTACATGTCAGATACATATTTTATATATTTTGCGTATAGCAATTTATGAGAAATATTGATCATTTTTTATGTCATGTATGCAATACAATTGGCGTCATTAATCAAATCTCTATATACATATATATATTTTCTCGTCACTTATGACGATACAATTATTATTATTTGTAGAACAATTTTTCATCAATTTGTGAATACTAATTCAATATGTAATTACATAATTTTTAAATTATACATCTGATACATTATACAATTTAAAATTGTATTTATTTTATTTTTATTGTATTATAGATTATTACACATGTTTATGTTTTTTTATTATTCACATATAGAATACGCACTGTTTTTTATTGCAATATTTATATTTTAAGAAGAATGGATATGTTATAAAAAATTACTTCAAATTTTTACTTCATTAAAAAAGTATTGAAATTTTATGTAAAACTTGAATGGTTGTTTTTATACAAGCTAGTATATAAATTCTTTTTTATAGGTAGTAATCCTTGTTTCTATAGTCTTTAGATTTGAGTCAGCAAATTTTGTTGGAATTCACTAATAATCAGAGAATAGTCATCAATGACCAGTGAAATCGGAAAAGTTTTGCTGATTCAGATGGAAATAAACATGGAATTCGCGTTCACATATAATTCACATATTAAACATATCTTTGGACATGTTGCGTGGACTTGCGCAGTTTAATACACATATATATTTAATTTTTTCTATATGTTATCTATTTTACGTGCAATTATACGACATTAATTGGTGATTATAAGACATCATGAAAGTGTGACTTTATGTCATCGCAAAGATTTTTATTTTTAAGCTGTCAACATGATATGCGTCGGGTTAATTTGTCGGTGCTTGCGGCCAAATGACGTCGCAAGAAATGTGACAGAATTAAACGCCGGATTAAGTCATTTGCGCTTTTTTCTCGCGCTGGGAAATTTTAATTGATGTTGATGAAAACATCGTTCCGGGCTCGTGTATGGAAATAAGGGCTTGCCGATGCACGCCGATTAGCTATAATGAAGTTATCCTTTATCTTACGTTCCGCCTGCTATAAAACTTCTATCTTGACGCTTTCAAGGTACCTACTCAAATCTTGATTAATGCATTTTTAACATGGTGGATCAACTTGAATGGTACGAATAACGTTTCGCTTGTTCATATAAAATACATGTTCAGAAAATATACATAACTAGATAATTATATTTACTTATATTGGAGACTTTTTTTGAGTTAACAAAAACAAGAAACAATTAGAAGTGTTTGTATAAAAATTAAAAATTATACATAAACTAAATTACAATGTACTAATAGAAAAACATGAACAATTATTTAGAAAAATAATATTAATATTTAATGTTACTTTTAATATATTAAACTTAAATTATTAAAATATGATTAATATTAGTGTTTTATCAGAAGCACAACTCATTGTTTCATTGTGCAAAACATACATAAATGTAATGATTTACAAATGTCCACTATGTATATACTTAAATTATGACGCAACTTCAAGTACAATAATTACCTTACATATAACAAACATTTACATGATAATAAATCGCAGTCTTTTAGATCACATTTTCAACGATAACGAAACGAACCATGAATGAAATACTTGTATAATCAAAGAATAACTGAAAAAGCATATTGACTTAATTATCGTTCATTTACAAGCATAACACGGATATAACTTGAGATAATGTAAGCCCATAATTTTATACTTTTTCTACAGCCTTCTTATCCTGCGAGTCAATGGAGCTAAATTTAATAAACACATAATTGATGATTTATGTTGTAAGTCTTTGAATTTGTTTAAACTTAAGAAATAATTAATTAATTAATAATTTTTCAAAATATTTTATTTAAGTTTAAAAAATGTACTTTATTTAATAAATGTTTTATCTATTATATTATTATATTAGTAAAATTTTATTATTGTTAAGATGTTACTTGATCAAGAAGAGAATGCTTTTGTTGATACATTATTTAATTTGTCATGAAATACATGTAGTGTGAAAAACGTTTAATCAAAGTTGACAACAGCCATGTTTATCGAGGAATCAGAAGCAGTATAACAAAAGCATTATCATGAGCAAGGTGAAATAATTTAAAGGAAAATGCAGTTGCTAGATTTGTGGGATACGCTAGTAACACCTACTTGGCAACGGTACAACATTTACAAATAACATTGATCAAAGCGAAAGCTCTGAGCAATCTAGTTCCATCAAGTGAGACGCTTAGTGTCATAAAATAATAATCACTGCTCTTTCAATCATCATTAATGTTTAAATAATTACGTATCACACTTTCTTTAAACAAAGAAACTTGATTTACGTCAAGAAAATATTTAGTTTGAACAATTAATTTGGTATATCAATAAAAAAATAACTGTTTTTTTTAAACATGAAAAATATTAAGTAAAAAAAAAGTAAAGGGGAAAAAATTTATGGAAAAGGTTCAAAAAGTAAAGAAAATAAAGAGATTTTGAAAATGTGTTAGAAAAAGTCAATTATTAATTTGAAATTATGACAAGTTGAACAATTACCTTTACACTGACTGATAAACAAAGTAATGAGAACAAAATCCACGTATTAGGTCAGAGTATTTGCATAGGTCCACGTTCAAATGATTTTTTTATTTTGGTACACATAATTGTGGAGGCGAAGTGGTCGCAATTACAACACGTTGAAATGATATATTAAACATGCAAAATATCATGAAAAATATGTATTTTGTTCTGTGATATTATGTCCATGTGATATTTTGTCCGTGTAATATTATGTCCATGAGGTATTTTGTACGTTATATTTTTTCCGTACACGGTTAGAACGGGTGCCCGGTGGCGAATGCGTTGAGCATCGCTAGTCGATGCGCTAAAAGAAATTAACTTTGTGTTTCAATTATAAATGCTTGGCGATCAGTCAGCAACTTCCGCGCATCGAAAACCAATGCGCCGACGGTTGCTTCTTAATCGTCGCGCACTTATAATCAATGTGAAAAGTCAATTTTCTTTAGCGCATCGAATATTGATGCTCAACGCATTCACCACCGAGCGCTCGGTCTAACCGTGTAATATTTTGTGGTATAAACCATATAAATTATATGTATGTTTTATATATTTCAATTTTGTATAAAAATTATATTTTATATTTTCGTCTGTGCGGAAAAATTTTTTGTTGTGATTTATACTCTTGTTTGAATTATATCGTGAACTACTATAGCAGTAAATTAATATTTGAAAATGCATTTTAAATTGAATGCATCGTAAAGCAGTATGTTCTTCAGTATGAAACGGCTTCAGTTTTACTAATTAAGATGAATAGATAGACATATTTTCACGGATACATTATTATCAGTTTCTTGATCATTAATCATTAGTTAGAATAAAAAAAATTATATCACTTATACACATTTTAACTTTTTAAATGAATTCAAATGTTTCATCACGTATCGGTGAAATTATACCTAGATTTAATAGAAGTGTCAGGATCATTCAGTAGACAATCTTTTCGCATCTAAATTTTCAATCTTGAATTTCAATCGTTTTTATTTGAATGGCAAATTTTTGTTGAGGAATAACTTTATGTGTTTCTCACGTTAACTTGACTACATTAAGGATCACATCTGCAATATAAAAAGTAAAAAAAAATTGAAACTAAAAATATAAAGCAACATAATTATTATTAGCAAATAGTGATAATTTAAATTTGTTTGTCCAAAATCAATTGTTCACCTTTCTGCAAGTTTGTTTATGTAAAACTGTCGTAAACTTGTTCATATCAGAGTATAACATTTTGATTATGTCTTTTGAAATATTTCAAACTTGCAATCGAATGCACTTGAGCTCCGTAAGCTTCATGAAAGAGTAAAATTGCCGAAGAGGTTCTTATTAAAAATAACCGCAATGTCTCCAGGGCTCCTCGTATTTCTTTCGCGTGAACTTTCCTTCCTTGTTCCGTGATAAATAATTTTACGTTGGCATACTAGCTCAAGGTGGAAAATGGCTTCTATGCGTTTGTCGACTTGATGACGTGGTCAGATTATCGCTCGCGGACACACTTTTAATACCCTCCCAATGCTCTGCTTTATAAATAATTATGCATTTTGATTCATGCGATTGTATAATTTAATTTGAGAAGACAATTTTTTGAAACATACTTTTTTTAAATATCATCTTTTTTATCTTAAAACAGTTTAAAATCTTACACATCTTAAGCAATGCTTATTCTGAGTTTGCATTAAAATTCTAATGTAAATAGTTTTTTTGGAATCATTTACTAAACAATGTGTAAATGTAGAATGGATGTAATAAGAGAACCACATTTTTTGTGATAAAATAAAACAAACTAGATCTGATCTGAAGTAAAAAATACAGCAATTAATAATATTATATTAATTTCTATATATTATTAATTACTATATTACTAAAGTAATAACGCAGAAATTAAATAAAGTCATTAATATTAGTTTACTTCAACCAATAATGCTGGCATTTCTTGATCCACAAGACTATATAATCAACGCATGGTTCGGATTAAGTTATGAATAATTTGTAAACAACTGTGAAACACGCGTTTAAATTGTTACGCGACATCGGTGCGTCGTCTGTCAGCGCGTTATACATATCTCTTTCGCATTTATTTTGGGGACTATAACTGGGACACATTTATTATTTCGACATTACTTGTGAAGAAAAAATTGAGGAATTTTTCGTCTTTGTTTCGACTTTGTTTACAAAGAAATCGAATCTTAAATTGCAATCGACAACGTACAAATAAATGATAAACAAATTCATCGTTCATTTTTACCGTTGTGAAAATTAGAAATTTACCAATCGGAGACCATTCAATGATATATATATATACATTGATCTCAAACAAACCTTTCCGCAGATACAATCGATATTAGAGAATATCAATTCGTTGTACAGCGAAAAACTGATATAATCAATTCTATATAGGAATTCAGAGAAAGAAATAGCAATTTTCAGTTAATCCTAAACATGATTTCAGATAACCTTAATCTAGCCTTCACAGGTCCTTTATCTTATCATTGATAAAGAATCTTTTGTCTGACCTTAATCTGATATTGACGGTAATTGTTAATGCTTATCGAATCTTCAGTTGATTTCATTGATCAGCGTTTAGCATACTAAATGTGCAGTATTTTTACAACTAAAAACCCATCCAAGCAATTCAAAACTGACTAATTAATAAACCACGTTTCATCATTGGCAAATCCTGATTTACCTAGATATATTAAAAATTCAGATTTACTGATAAAAAATGTTTAATTATTTGCGTTCGTCAAGTCAATTAGTTATTACATTTCGTAATGGCATTTTGCAATTGAATGTCATAGGAACTTTTCTAATCGATAATCAGAAAAATACGATTTTTTAAATGTTCATTTTGAGTATGTAAAATTAAATATTATACAATAATTATCTAATAAGGAAAATGATATTCTTATTATAAAATGTTATTACTAATAAAAATATTTTGAAAAATTATTTACATTTTAAGTGAAATTCCCAAACTTCTAAAATATTCTGACAATAAAACCATGTCAATTGTTTTTATTGTTTTTATTGACAATTAGATTTGGATTAGTATAAAATGAATGACATTACATCGAAATGCTATCATATATGATAAGGATCAGTTAAAATTTTTTTCTCCCTCTGTCTCTTTTTTTTTCTCTCAACAGTGAAAGTATACTTCAATTTTTCGAGGCAATTAATATATTCATCATCGTTTCGTATCTCGTTTAAACAGTTATTAAATGCCATTATATTACACCGATACATTAATTGTACCGATTCCTTAACTGCCGCATGCTTCGAATTTTTGTCACGTGTTCATCGCGCCTTCGAATAATTCATTTTTGATCGGCGCACATAAAAAGACAACAAAAAGGATTTCACCGCCACAAATAACAGGGTAGCAAATGGTTCGTTACAGCCGACAACGAGGATCGATTCTTATTGAGTATTCTCTAATAGTACGTTGGCACGCTGATTACGGGTCCTGATGATGAATCGCGATTGCGAATTTGACCTATTGCGAAACGTGTGTTTTTCATGTCATTTGAATATTTGCTGTTATGTAACTTACAAACGTACAATTCTACGGTGAGAAAAAGGATAATGTGTAACATGAAATGGCCTCAATTTTTTCGATGACAGCTTGGATTATTACCACCTAGTGTTTTATTTTTCGTGATTTATTTTAGGATAATAATTGCGGGATTTAATATATTATGTAAAGGTTATTAACTTTGTTTTCATTTATTTGTTAGACAGTTAAGCGAAATAAACGTGCATGCAACTTTTGAAAGCCATATTGCAAATTTATTTATTGGAATACATAACACTGAAATTATGAAATTATATATATGCTATTATATAAACATTGAAGTACTTTTATGAAGAGTTCAATTTAATGAATATTGTTATAATTACAATTAAGACATATGTTACATTCACATGTTTCTTGATTAAATTTGTTATATAATATATAAATTATTAATTTTTTAAGTAAAGTTTATTTGTTTAAAAAATCGCATTTTTGTATATTGGATTTTTGAAACTGTAATTAGTCTTACTGACACAATATGAAAGGTTAACTTAGAGAAAATTAATTCTAATCACACATTCAAGTGACGTAAATATTTATATAACCACCCATAACGTTTAAAATAGCTGAAATACTTTAATCAATATCAACATTTTCGCCATTTCATTTTATCTTAATCTACCTCGATAAACTATTCTGTTTTAATATGTGCGTCTACTCTCTATCTGTAAAAACACACCACACCAGCAAAATAAATCCTATCAATCATAATTCAGGAATTTCTTTCATTCTGCCTCATTATGATCAATTACTTTATCTATCGTGCATATTGATCTAATGATTTTTCATCAACCTAACAAAAAAATGCTACTATTGAATTCCATTTGACATAAAATATGAAACTTACTTCGTATTAAACACTCGTTTTTGTTAGTACCAGTCGGTTCTTTTTCTTCTCTGTAAAAGACATTCATCGAACAAATTACAATCTATGGAAAAATGTCCAGATAGTCTTGAGATGCCTGATATTAATAAATCATTAATCAACGATAATACACAACATTACTATCAGCAAGTTTATGTACGTTCCATCATTATAATTATTTTTAGTTTATGTCATTTAATCCTGCGAAAAAGCAAAGAAAAGAATTCATAATGTCTATTGTGAATGCCATTAACGGTTAATAACTATAAAGTAAACCAAATTTAAAAAAAATTAAGCTGTCGTGCTTACGTCAATTGCAGCATAATTTGAAGTCTTTTAACTTTAATTAAATTATACATCTGGTATCAAGAATTAGCTTGACTCTCATTTGACACGCGAATTATTTATTTTCGTTAAAGCTGTACACTTAAGATTTGATGAGAAAAAAAATGTTTTTGATCATTAAGTTAATATTGTATGAATGATGAAAAAAATCAATCATAAAAGACAAAATAATTGTAATAAATTACACTATTAGAGGTGTTCAAACGATATGCGTGTAATACTGCTTCCTTATGTAATGATATAAAGACGAAAATGCGCAGTATTAAGGAAAGTACGTTTACACATAAACCACAATCTTGATTAATAACATATTAATAATACTAAATTATCAGTTGATCGAGCGGCGTTTGATATTTTTATCGTATATTTTGTGCCAGTCAGCTGTTTCATTCTTGCGAAACAAACGAGCAATGTTTTCAATGCAAAAATTTATTTAAGCACGAGATTTATTGCTAATGACTAAATTATCCAAAAATCTTCCCAATTAATAATATTTTAAGCGTCTAATTTCAGGTGTTATTAAGTATATCACGTAGAATTCTGAATAAGTGCCTGATTTGATTTCTCTGCAAGAATAGCTGGGATATAGTTTGTTATCTCCAAATGTCAATTCCAATGACACGTCGACTGCCTTGGGTCTTTCAATATTTAATCGGATTTTATTGGAAATAAAAGTATGTAATACGTATGGAAATAATGTGTTTTAAATTATACAAAATATTCAAGTCACATATAAATGTTGAAATTAATGTATAAGTTTTAAAGAATTTTGATGAAAAAATTGGCTTTTTAATTTAACATGTATCATTTAATTCATCTTATTTTGTAACAAATGATTATATATTATAGAATAAAGTTTATATTAATCTGATGGAATTTTAAATTCGACACTATTTAAATTAATTATATTTACAGAAATATCAAACACGTTTTCGTTCAATTTTCATGAAATGCTAATAAAAATAATTAACGTTGACTTATTATTGCAAAATTATTATGTCAAAATTAAATTATTCTTTGACTAATTGACAAGATACAAGATTGAATTAATTTAAAATTAAATCAAATGTGACAATTAAGTCAAAGTTGACGGAATTTAATTAAACGTTGAGATTTTTATAAACAATTTGATATTATTTAATTATATATCTAATCAAATTGTACACGGAGAAAAACGAGTCTAAATTAATACAGCGAATTTCAAAACGCAATTGTATGAAATAAAAATAATAAATATTACACTCCATTTCGCGAGAATCACAAAATAATACGAAACAATTAACTGAAACCAGATGTGAGAATGATGATGTTATTAGTGTGAGTATCCGTCGCTGTTTTTATACTATAGATATTAATTTTGTCTTTCTACACATGCCCATGCGGCTATTCTTGCTCCATCCGCGTGCATTTCACTTGTCGGATAATAATTTTTGCTTGAATTTTTTTCAAAATGATTATCCTAATAAATGCTCTAACTGCATTCAGACGTCGCAGCAAAAATGATTATTTGCGCAATATGAAGAGTCAAATGCTGATTAAGGGAATGCGCAAACAAGAGTCGAGTGAGATTTATAAGAATGAGGTCGTATTGATTTATCGACGGATTGTTCGATAATTAATTGTCACCAAGTTGTACTAAGACCGTCAACTTTATGTACTTATCATTTTCACATCATTTATCAAGGTTTTAATTTTTCCATCATTATTCACAAGATAAAACTGTCTTTGGAATCAGGTTTTTAGCGTTTTGTGTATATATCAAGTACGCAAATTAGGATGTGTGTGCGTTGTCGCATATATAAAAGATGGCGATGAAGAAATTGAAAGCGGGATTTGCGAGAACGTGTGAACACGCAAAGAGAATTCGCGATGAAGTAAATCGTACCATAATGATGCTGTAACGACGAGCCTTGTACTCGCGTTGTAAAATACGCAACTTCAAAGGAAATGTCCTGCTCGTAGAGGACATTCCTTTGTCCGTTGACCTGGTCTGATAACAGGTCTATGTTCAATAGATGTTGTTTATGTAACAGCTATTCAGTCGAGTGATGCAATAGAGAAATGATACTATTATCGCCGTAACAACTTGAGTTATTACAGCGTAACTCGCGTAGTTGTTAATATAATAGCGGTGCTAGTTTTACGATCTCACATTATTGTTGCTAGGAATTAGGTTGTGTAAGGTAGGATCAGTGACGGGCAATGAGATATCTAACTAATGAATAATTAAGATTTTTATTACTTTAATAGCTATTAGAAACTTGCACTTCAAATTTATATATATATATTACATGATTAGGTATTCAAAAATCGACATAATTATTTTATGTAGATATTATTATATTTCGGCATTGTTATATTTAAGCTGAGCTTTACAGTTTAAAACAAATTAACTATTACTATTTCCTACTATGGCATTTATATATGTATAAAAGTATAATAAGTACTTTTTTGTGTAAAATAGAAAATGTCCCTGAACTAATTACTTCTATATTTTCTCAGTAAAAAAGATCATTAATTATTGTTTATATACATTCTTAAGGCTATAAAAGTGGTTTTAATCTGAAAGAAGATATAAATTATTTATATTTATTATAAAATACATAAAGCAAAACTAAAAAATAAAAAAGGAAGTTTTGTATAAAAAAAATTATGTTAATACGATTATATCTATTAAAATAAAGTTATCGTAATGATTTTTAATTTTCTTGAATGTTTACCTTTGCAAGACATGTTTCAGATAATCATCATTCCGAAAGTAAATTACTTAACGTTAATTATAAATCACATCTAAAAATATATTGCAATTTGCAATCAAAACTTAGTAAAATATCTCTTCACAAATTAACAACTTAACTGCACCGGGGAAGAAATTCTAATCGAATTTAAACGAGGTGCTCACATGAATCATGAGTGGTATAATTGTCTAATTCGTATCTAAGCGAAATGTGCAACGATGAGATTTGATCGCGAGTTGCCGGTTCGGTAATTCTAGTGCAAAGGCATAGAGCACTATATATCATTGTGCACACATTGGTCGATAGTTCGATAGACCATAGCAGACTCGATCTTTAAGACCGGTAATTACGTCTATTAGCTCTAGAGTGATTGTTTTGTCTATTTTTCTCGACGCTTGGACGTTCTTTAACTGCGGCCCTATTCAGATACGGTCCGAATAGCACACACTTTAAACACCAATTAAAAGCGATTTTAATGAGAGGGAAATTTGTTTGTACCAGTTACATCTCACATTGCGATTCCAAAGCACAAGCGTTTGTTGATTGAAACGTACGATAACCATCCGAATGGTACTCGCTTCTATGTTCCTATATAACGTTGACGATGCAGCAATTTAGTTTGTAATTTATTTCGTCAATATTTAGGTCACTAGTGCAGTTTATCATAATAATTGAGAGAATCTTTTAATCATGATATAATTTTATAATATTACAATAAATTAAGGTGTGATATTGATAATGAAACGAAAAAAAATATTTATATTATTTAAATGTTATATCGTAAAATAAAGCTGCACTGTGAACAATTTGATGGTAATAAAATATTGAAAGATTATTTCTATTTCTTTAAAGTATTTCTTTTTTTTTTTTTCATTTTTTAAATTTCATACATCATGTTAATGGGCGCCACCAAAAAGGAATAATTTTTAAAATGGCGAAGTAGTTATATTAGCGAAATTAAAAAAAGCGAAATAA
>JABFPJ010004460.1:0-13783 GCA_022817425.1 Gryon sp. ZL-2020 | reverse complement strand
TTTTCAATGAAATATTATTGAATATTCATGAATTTTTCCCGAATATTCAATAATATTTCATTGAAAAGTTCAGTAATTTGTCGCAAAATTTTGCATTTGTCCCTGTACTACTGAACTTTCAGTAAAATTTCAATTTCAAACATAAATTTTTATATCAATTCTGCTTTGCGTGTAAGATCATACATTGAATTATTTGTTTTTTTGACTCTACAACTTGCCAAATAACAACAAAGTTATATTGAGATATATATATATATATTTGTTATTATATATATATATCACTCAACATATTGAAAATAATCCATCACATAAAATTAACTTTGATCAATTTCAAATATTAGATACAGAAAGCAATGAACAAAAAAGAAAAATTTCTGAAATGTTATATATAAAAAAATTTGAAAAATCAACATTAAATTTAACATCAGATACAGATAAACTCAATCATGTATATGATATTCTTTTTGACTCAAATAATATATGATTTTACCGCCAAAATACAATATATGTAATTAACTTCTTTCAATTCATAACTTCAAGTTAGTCAGATTCAAAACAAACCGAAACAAAAAAATCATAGTTATATCCAAATTTTATTATATTGAAGTAATGTTATAAACTTTAATGATAATACAAAATATTGGATATAAAAAATAAAAAATAAAATTGTTCAAATTTTGAAAAACAGGTAATAAAAATGATTAATTTTCAATAAAAATAAAATTTAGATAAAACTATAATTTGGTTGAAATATAACCTACAAACCAAATCAAAAAACACAGTGTAATTCAATGTTAATTATTATTTTGGTTAAATTGTTATGAATTAATGCAAATTATTATGATTTTAAAAATTCATTGACCATGAACTTATGATTTATTTTTATATTTTTATACAATTTAGTTCTGATGAGGAAATAAAAATATTTCGAAACGTCAAATATAAAAGGCTTTTCATTTGGGATAAAAAATTAACATATAAAACTTAATAGAGGAACAACATTATATTTATTCTCTTATTATCAACAAAGTTTTCAATTATTTTCAAAATTTATAATATTTTTCCAATTTTTAAAATTTATTACAAGTAATTAGGTAATTATTTTTGCCCATCTCTGTTTATAAATATTTAAACAGTTTAGACATTTCCTTAAATATTAATATATTAACGCAACACGGGAAATTTATCAAAAATCCGTTTTCCCGAGCGGAGTTTGCAAGCCGAGCCGAAGATGAGTCTTGTAACCGCGAGAGAAACGGATTTTCGATCATCTCCCATGTTACATATGATATTTTTCGTTACGAAGGAGGGAATAATATGGTTTTCCGAAAACTCCCTAGGGAGGGAAAGGGCATTGTCCCTGCCCAAAAATTTTTATATTGCAACTTAAAGTACAATTCATATAATACTATAACAAAATCCCCGGCTTTTCATTGTAAAAAATATTTAACATTACAACATTTATTTTGATTAAATCCCTGCGACATCCCTATGCAATTCCTATGATATCCCTATAAAATCCTTATGAAATCCCTATAAAATACTTATGACATCTATATGACATCCACCCCAGGGAAAAGGGTCTTTGACACAGAAATTTAAAAAAAAACATCAATTAAGGCACATTATCAGAACGATCAATGATCTATTTTAAAGTGTTGTTATCGAAAAATTCAAGTCATTGCAAATCTCTTGAAAAACTCGTAACAAACGCGATTATTTTTATGATAGTCATGAAATACACAAGTGAAAAACAAAAAAGTTCATTAGTCCAATTCGTTTAAAACATTCGAAATTTTCTTCGTTCTTTAATTACGTTTTGCATCGCTTTTATAGTGCTCGCGCGCTCGAAAAAGCACGGTATAATTGAAAATGGATACGATCCGCGAGGCAAGTCCGAGCGCTTCGAGAGTGATAAAAATACGAACTCCGTACACTTTGTAGCGGCGTAATGAACGTCAACAGCGTTCTCGGTGGCTTTCATAGCGGCCATTATTATTCATCGCGCGCTGGGCTGAATGCGCGATATCTCAATCAGGGGGGAATATTGCTTCTCTATGAAAATGAAATCAACGATGCCGCTCGACGACGATGGTCGTCGTAAATCGTCGCTTTCGTATGCTCACATGATGAAACTGCGTGGTAATTGGTATGTTAAACGACGATTCGCCAGTTACGATCGACGATAAATTTCCGGTTTTATGACAATGTTGCGAATACGACACGTGTCCCCACTCAACTCGTGTGCTATTGTGAAAATTTAATTTTCATTATTATGATGACGTAAATAAATTTGGAAATAAAAAATTGTTATTTATTAACACATCCAAATGATGTTTAATACTCGAGAGAGATTATATGAATTTTTAAGATTGGCAAATAAAGTAACTGAAATGTATAATTCAGATATATTTTTTTTTTATCACTTTTAATACTTTTGATTTTCTTGCAGCAATTCTCGTAAACTCATGACTAATCAGCAATAACTATGAAAGAGTTTTTGCAAATATATGAGACTTGCGACATACATGAAATGTATCCGAATTAATATCACTTTTTGAAATAGCTGCTGACTCAGAGCGATTCAAAAATTAACTTTACTGTTATTAATTTTTTATGACTGTTCGCTAATGTGTATCGTAAAATCTATGCACAAATGATGAGAGTTCCTTTAATGCTACTGCTATTGGGAAATTTTTCACTTTTCGATAATATGGCAATAAAAAATAGAATTAGTCGTTAAGAGAAAATTTCGTTTAACCATTAATATGGTGATTATAAGATAATAGATTCTGTGAAAAATTGTAGTCTTGCAAAATGACACTAGGTGAAATCTGATTAATTGTAAAAAAAGTTGAAATGATCTTAAATTTTCCTTTATGTAATTGATTGATTAATATTTCAGACTTATTTTCATTTTCACACAAAAGTTATTAATCAAGTTTAAAAAAAGTAACAATGAATTAAAAAATACATATGTTAAGCAGGGAAATTAATAATATTAGTTTTAAAAAATTAAAAGCGTTTAAAGAGTCAAACATCTAAATATACAATAATTCCTTCCTGTCTTTAATACCATTCAAATTGATCGGGATGAAAATAGAAATGTCAACGAATGTTGACTTTGACTTTCTTATGAAAATACAATTAACCGCGTTTTCCAATACAATGCCGTATGACTAAACTATTTTAATGACAAAGCAAAGAAAAATAAAATTAATGTGACCCCTGAAATACAAATCTACAATAAACATGCATTCAAATCCGGAAGCATGTCTTTGAAACCGACAGATGTGTCAATTGTGAAAACGGTATGTTGTGACATTACTGTAACATCCACTTTTAAGACAAGTCATACATTTGAGGCCTTTTATTACGTCCAGTCGACAGCTCTTGAGTCCTCGTGTAACACAGGTTTATGTCAAAAACCCATAAATTCAACCCCTATAACTTTACCGACAAATTTTTGTAGTTTGAAATGTTTTAACACAGCTCTTACTCTGTTATTACACTGGTTGAATATCACTTTTTTAAATAACGGTTACCTGCTAGTTATTTTCATACATTTCTACATATTGAAGGCAAACTTTCATCTCTTTCTCGTAAATAATATTCGAAAAACAATATAATAAAACACATTTTTAATATTTAAAAATATTACAAAATTAATGTTAAAATTAATAATTTTAATTTTACATTAATTATTTCAAATATAAATTTAATTTCCAATTTTAATAACAACTAAAGCAAAATTGTTTAGCTGAATATTACATAAAACCCGATATTGTGCATTCATATTTGATAATTATAAGTCGATACATTTTAATATGTATGTACTTGTAGCGTATTTCGCTTTACATTAAAGCCAAATATTAGTTTACCATTAAATGGTTACATTCGCAACAAAATCTCTTGTTTAACATTCATTGTGATTTCATCATATAACTTTATTATGAAAAAGAATACACGTTTACTGTTAAAATAGCATTTACAATAAAAAAGTGAAATAATTTTTATATTAATCAAATACTTTAAAATATATCTTTTTATTAAAATTAATAATTCAAATACAACTGGAGGTCGGACCTTATTAAATTTGACGAAAACTTAGGGTTAATAAATAAGACAAACATGAACTAATATTCATTGTTCAGTAAATATATGGTTCGTTCTATGATCGTTTAACCGTTGCACCTATATGAATATCAATATCAGTAAAACAACAGAATGAGCGTATAATCTAGAATGTGGTAACGTTACTGAGACCAAGTAAATATTGTTGTCAAATTTACTATATGATTTTGTTTGACCGAATAAGGGTGAACGTGCACTCGAAACTGTATTAACACTCCGCTGGCTGTCGATATATCGTTGATATTCTTTTTGCAATAAAATCTCTCTCAAGTATTATACACTTTACTTTATTTTTAATTAAAAAAATATTGTTCACAAACGATTTATTAAATATTTATTCAATGCATGATATTCCCATCATTTCGTGTCATTAAAATAAAAAACATCATCACGACCGCAAGGACTTGATACTTTTCTTCTCGCTTGATGATTAAAAATTTCAAATCTTTGTGATAGGCGACAGGTATGCATAGACAAGTTGTGGTTTTCCATGAGCCACGTCCATTATTCGCACCTGCATCGTCACCTTTTCATTGTAAACATGTCATGTTTTACGCCTCTAAAACAACATCACCGTTGACCCAAGGATTATACATCGAGCGAAGTCTTCTGGAGAACGCGAGGAATAGAAAGGGTGAGATAAAAAGTGAGAAAGAAAGAGAGTGGATAAAAAATGTGGGTGCAAGTGAGATGAATGGTTGAATCATGAAGCACGACAATCCGACGGATGACGCGTCGGTCACTAAGTCTTGTGAAAGAAGTAACTCGTGACTTAAACGCTCAAAAGAATCTCCGAGTATTTATTTATTCTGGCGTGGCTGCAAAAGACCCCACTCGAAGTCGTTAAAGTCGGTTACCCGACATGATATTTATCCTGCCATCCTTAAATAAAGACTCAGTTCATTCATAAAGTCCGGCGATTGAAACAAAAACTAAGTTGCAACGTGGCGTTTTGGCGACAAAAACTTCTTGTTTACAGTTGGTCGCTTTGATTGACTTCAAGTGATGATCCTTTTTTTCATCTATTTGTGCAGCAGGCGATTTAACGAAACAAGAAAAAAGTATTATTTTTTTTATAATGAATTTTATGAATAAGTCTAATATTTCTGAAAAATGTATAAAATATTTCTACTACTTTCATAATGTTTGAAATCAAGGCAATTTTTTATGAAAATTTGTGTAAAGTTCTTGCTCTTAAGCTCCGAAGCGAATTTCTTGTTAAATTTCGCAAATATAATCTGACTTCTGAAGATGACCACGATGTTAGCCAAAAGCCTCGTGAAAGCTTTGGTCCGGCAATATACGAAGTTGCTTCGTAAAGGCAATAATTGTGTTTATAAAGCAAACAAGACGCCTGGATCAGCATATCTTCTTAGTCAATGACCGCATCACATAGCTTCCTGCAAGGTTTACAAATATTCTTCTATGTCTGTCATTCAATGATACTGCAAAGACACTGTCGTGTGTAACGATACAATCGAAAATATCATTTTACAAGACAAATAAAAATTATATCGACGACTAATTTTAATTTAAAAAATGTTTGTAATGTAAAAAATGTTTGTAATGTTGTAATGTAAATCTTAAAATGAAATATCATACAAGAACTGAGAAGCACAATATTAAATCTGAAGAACTGAAATTACAATATTAAATCTTCATGCGATAAAAGTTACAAGAAATGAAATACTATTTAAGCGGTATTAATCGAATATTATCATCTTCTCAATTAAACGACAAAATCATGATGAAGTCATGAATGAAAATGTTGATTATCATTACATCGAAGTGAAAACTTCTAATCATAACTTTATCGAGTATAATATAACAGCTATATTGTGTATTAATTATATTATATTCCATTTATGTCAATAACGGTTGAATGGCGATACAAATAGCGTAGCCATGGCAGAATGACAGGTTGTCACTACGGACAAGAGGTCATAGAGTAACGAGAGTGGGAGAGAGACGGAGACAGATTGGTAGTTGTAGAAATGAGAGGATGGAATTAGAGCGAGAGGAAGACAGCGAGATTGCCAAGTACTGTCGAGTATCCACTCCAAAGAGTCGGCTGAGCTAATTAGCGCGTTGCCTGGCAACCGGTCGCCGAGAGCCACGATCTGCACTTTACCCGATGTCTCTCTGTGCACTACCTTGCTGCTATCGCGCCCTCTCGACCTCCATCCCCCTTTTCAAAAAGACATTTCCACCCGAAGACTCGAAAACTCGCGGTCGACAAATAACAAAGACGCAAAATGCGCTTCATAGGTCGTTATATGAGAAGATTTATTACAATCTGATAAGTAACCTGTTCCTTTTGCGATATTAAAAAAGCTTCCTTGAACCCTTTTATATTCTCTACCTTTAAATTAGACATTAAACGAATTTCTTTTATTTCTTTTAAATTTACTTGTTACAATAATTACAAATTACAAAATCTCGTACAATTTTCAAAATTATAGTAAAGAACACGTTAATGTGTTTTGTGTAAATAACTGAGGAAGTGTTACTTTATTTATGCATAAATATTCAAATAACCATTAATATTACAATAAAAGGTATTCTTATCCATATTACTAGCTAAAAATAGCAACCTAATAAATACATGTTCTTTTCCAATAAATTTCCTTTATTGGAATATAATTTTATTGATTAAACTATACCACACAAATGGAATATATATATATCAATGTTTAAATACTGTGGCATCATATTTAAGTAATCGTGTAATTTGAAACTCGAATGGTTGACGCACGCGGAACAGTTCGACTTATCACTTTGCCTAACGAGAATGTGCATCTCGTCGCGCGCTATCTCACGAGCATTCTTCACGCTTTGTCGACACAGGTGCAACGTCCACAGGGACTGATCGAAAGATAAAAGAAATGCGGAAATCAAACGTGTAACTTGCATTTCGTCTCATTTCCACTTTTTATCGTGCTAAATTTGTTTTCACCTCGAGCGATCATGATTAACATATTTTTACAACAAATGGCGACATGAAGTAGCCTAATTTAAAATCGAAGATATGTAAATGATAAACTTATTTAATAAGAAACGAGTTTATGAAGCAAATTGAAATAACATAAAACTTAAAAGAAAATTAAAAAAAACATTGAAACAAAAACGAAAGACATTTGATTGAACGTGAAGTCAAAAGTAATTATTATCATTAATTTAGACATGTTGAAATTGTTTAACAAAAAAGGTCAATTTTTCAATCATCAGAAACTGCATTCTCAATAGCATTTGAACAATGGCATTACACATTTTTTTATATTTAATATCATTTTCAAACGCATTACCAATCATATTCACAAGACAAAAATTGCGAAGCAACAAATCATCGCAAGCAAAATAAATGTGACGACAATAAACCTTTCTCTTACATTCGTTCACTATTTACATTTGAATGCTTTATGATTACAATTTCATGAAAACAATTTTCAATGCAGCGTGACGTTATAATCATTTGAAATGAAGAACACAAAATTTCTCTAAGATTAATCCAAGTCATATAAACATTATTATGCGCTCTTCAAATTAAACAAAGTAGTATTAACAATGTAACCCGATATCGCGCAAGGTATTATTACAAAGACGATAATAATACATGCGGCTGTAATTACAACTCCGTAAAACAATATTCGTAACAGCTTTGACTTAAGTAGTATTCTTATTTGCGTGGTTAAGTTGATGGCCCGCACCACGTAGCAATTAACGCCAGACAAATATACATTTTTTTGGTACCATCAAATGAAGAAATTGCAGGTTACTTGGGGGCGCGCGCGCGTTTTGAATTTATTAATTTCATTTACCAAGGAAAAAGGCTCTTTTCCGCGTTGCATTGCGCCATTGGCGACAACTAACCGTGGATCTTATCGCGACTGTAGCCTTGTCACCGATAAAAGACAGAATAAGATGGAAGAAGAATAATAAGAAAATGAAGACCAAAGAACGAAAGAAGCGTCCTGTAATTTGTGGCCTCCTCGGGTACTTCTTGTTGGCATTCGTTGGTTCTCTCGTGGCTCATCTCTCGCACCTTTTTTTCACGCACAGCACGTTGCACCGACTGAAGATCCGCCTTCTCTCCCTGTTTGTAATCGTTGCCGAGGTCAAACTCTATCCTATATCTCGGGTCGGTCACGATTTCATCGTGAGACACCACCATCGATTCAACTTCAATCAATCAACCGTTCGTCCGAAAATGTTTCTGATGGAAAAACATTCGAATGATAAAATAAATGAAAATGAAACATTTACGGGCGACACATTTTCGATGAGAGTCGAACTAAGGTTTTTGGTCGACTTTTGACACATGACAAGTGAAAAAGTGTTGTGTTTAGGAATTGACACAATGGTGCGGAGCAAAATGGTCTCTGTGACTAATAGTGACTGAGATCAGATGGTTGAACATTACTGTCAGGTTGTTTTTTTTGTTCTACTATAGAGCAGGGTTGTTTGGTCTATTTTTTATGACAATCTTGATTTTAACTGTTTGACATTTTCTTTAAAGATTTTATGCTCCAGTTAACGGCACACATAAATGTAAATTATATTTGGAAAATTAATGATTGTTTGAGGTAAGGTTTCGAAAATATGTTTATAAATGATGTATTTCAATGTTACATAAACATTAAATAAAAATATTTCATTTTTATGAGACAAAGAATGCACTTAATATGAACATATAACATTGGTACTTGACATAAATCTAATCTCAAGCCTAAATTATAATCAGAAATCAGCATGTCATTATTAAAGTGATTCTCTCAACTTATATTCAGTCTAACTCATCAAATCTGACAGCCGTATTGTCCTGTGTATTCTATTCAGGGCCATTTATATGACAAAATGACGTTGATAAAGTATGCTTATCGCTTTTATAGCAAGGGGCATTAGGTGCTATATTCAAGATGATGAAAACCTCCCCACTGTGATGTTAAGCTGTCGCGAATTCAGCGAAACATCAAACGCATGTTAATTACGCGAAGGTCGTTTTTCGATTGCGGTCGATCATTATCTCAAGAAATTGACAATGATGCTGTGTCGTCAGGTTGAGTGACAAGTGTGACGCAATGTCTTGACAAGTCAAACCCACGCGGTCCACAATGGCAAAGAATTCACTTGGCTCGTCTCAAGTCAATTCGAACGAGTGACGGCGGTATTTCGAAACACTTCGTTGGTCGCAGACATTTCGAAAGTCGGCTTTATTGTCACGAAATTAGATACTATTTCACTCATTGACAATCAATAAAAGACCATTTTTTAAATGTTAAACAATTTTTGTATAAAAAATTTACGAAAGCCAAGGATATTTTAAATATATGCAAAGATTTGATTAAAGTTTAATATCAGAAAAAAAATTCTTTTCTTTACTGAAAAGATGTAAATAAATAAATGCCTTATATTTTCAGATTACTAAAAATGTTTAGATATATTAAATTAAATATTATGAAAACATGTTGTCTTAACACACGGAAAAAAGTTTTGATGATTTCTTGAAAGGTTATAAATATAAGTGACATACACTGAGACAAAAGTCCAAGAGAATTGACTGAAATGTTCTGCAGTTTTAGCCTAACCTTGTATGCTATTAGGTTTCCGTCAAAATGACAAAACAGATTTGGTAGTTTTAGCAGAACCGATTATACAAATTTAATTTAATTTATCCTGTCAGAAGTTAATGTATATAAGATGTTCAGCTAAAACTGACTACAAATTTTTAAAAAACAACAGATTTTTTTTGTAAAAATAAAATAACTTCTAATGAGCTATTATGATTTTCTTTTGTAATTTTAGCTTGTTTTTTGTCTCAGTGTATACGCCAAACCATTAACGCTTGCAGCGCTCAAAAAGAGCCTAAATAGTGGCAAAAGTTATAAGTTCTCAGTGGAAACACAATTTAAACATTAAATTAAAGAAAATACATATATTGCAAATGAGAAATTATTGTTTCTTTAACTTTCAAGTTTATTATAAAATGTAAATATTAATTGGATTTCTTATTTACATGAGTAATTACATTTTATCCACTGATTAATGCGACTATGTAGATGGCGTGACCGAGCATTTCAAAGATACTGGGATGGCGTATTCACTTTTAAACAAAATGACGTTAATTTTTTTGTTATAATTACGTCATGTTGAATTACGTCACGAATTTTGATTACGCATTATTATAAACTTTTATGATTCTTGGCATCTGTTGTTCTGGTTGTTCAGCTTATAATGAAATACATTTTATGATTACAATTGTTTTTTAATAATTAATTACCATTTCAATTTAAAATAAATATTTATGAGTATTTAAATAATTATTGAAATTGAATAAATTGAAATAAATATTTATGCATTTGTACAAAAAATGTTCATTAATATTAAGTTTTTAATTTATTTGTTAATTAAGAATTAATAATTAAAAAAAGAATTTGTATAAAAAAGATGGTAAGTAACACTCATTTGTGTACGAAATTTCAATCAAAATGATCATTAAATTTCATACACTTAATGTGAAATGTAATATTTATTTTATATAATAATTTATTATAATAATTAATAAAATTATATTATACTTAGTTAAATTTTTACTATAATCCTTACTTTATTGTGTAATTTAATTTTAATAATTGCAATAATTGTTTATCAATGGAAGCATTAAATTTGACAAAAAATAAAATTTTATTTTTTGACTTTTTTTTTGTCACATTACTTTTGTGTGAAAACTGACTTTCATGCAAACAAATAATTTAATAATCAACTTTAGTGAAAATTGCAATATTTTTGTATTCCTGCTATAACACAAAATGGATTGGAATTTCTTGCTATCTTCGTTTCTCTCCACTTAATTTTTCGTAAATTGGCCTAGACTGATTGGAATAGCTTAACTATTTACCATAATCGAATGTCTCGACCAAAACAAGAATTTCGGTCAAGTTGTGTTCTAATGTCAACAGATTAACCGTAATAGTGAAATTACACGTTCGTGTCTCATGGGCAGAGTCACGTCTTGCTTGGCTTACAGCAATCCTTGTAATCGCACGATGACGTTGACCGGCTCGGTGATTTTGGTAATATTAGGGTTAGACTTGTGATATGTTAGCTTGCGTACAAAATAACATAAATATATCGGGTGTCTCTTTCAGTTCATCTAATTTCTTATTTAATAACTAATTTAAATATTACTTTATCCTTACTATATCATCTTTTATTATAAATTAGGTATTTTACACATATTTCAAAATTAATCTCATTTGATTCAATAACAAATTATTTTTAAATACAGTAAAGGTATACAAATAATATTCAAAATATTCCTAAATACGTATATTCAACGTGGGTAAAAAACTTCGAGTACAATTTCTGCGAAACATTAATCGTGATAATTGAAAAGCAAAATGATTATGCTTGTTGAGACACCCTGTGCATGATACAGATACTATGAATTTTCGGGCACACGGGGTCAAACACTTTTGTAAGAGAGAAGCAGATTACATGCATTATTTTTGAAGCTTCGTTCGCGCGGCGCCAAAACGGCCAGTAATCAGTTGAAAAGGCGCAGATCGTCATCAAGAAAAAAAGAGTTTTAATGAAGCAGGAGGCCAAGCAGAGACCATAAAGACCACCAAACCAAAATTGATAATACATTTTCGAACATTATGGGAAGACATGGTTTCGATAGATCATCCGTTGCTTCTTAATCGTCCAACACTCACTATCATCATCCTTTGCCCGAGCATTCATTAAATATCATATATACCAATCCGACCTCGTTTCCCCACTCGAACATTGGATAGGCAGTATCACATAAACTTCTTCTTTTTTCCTGTGTTATTCTCGAGGGTTTGATCAAATTCCGACAACAAGCGGAATGTCAAGTTCTGGAATAACAATTTAAAGGATCTTGGTGTGTATTAGTTTCAGGGGTGAGCGAGTGGGATGGCGTTATGTGAGAAGTCTTGAAAGGGAAAGAAAGACGAAGGATGACGAACGACGAAGTCTTCTGGAGGGGAAGAGCTGAAAGTAGCTGCTCCATTGTTACACTCTATCTCTCTATTTCAATGCGCGTTTAATGCATAATCTATTACGAGCTTTTAACAATGAGAACCATCTCTGAAGAAGCTTCATGTCCTCCTCTTCGTTCTTCACCTATCCTCTTTCAAGTTCTGGAAAATTGATCTTCCGTGTTATGCGCATTCATATTTCACCAGTGTTTTGACGTCTGCTGCGTAAGCGTCCTTAAACCGTTCGAATTGACGTAAGCTTCTGGTGAAAGAATAAACACTTGCATTTTTTGTCGACCTTTAGAGTTAAAATAACATTTCACTTAGCAGGTGATAATTTTTGTCGGAAAAGTTGCATCGTGTTGTGACAAGTTTGATTTCCTAGCTGGAGAATGAATTTTCATCTTGGGGAGACTTTTTTGAAGGGTAAAAAGAACATAAAGATGTCGAAAATTAAGTGATTTCTTTTCATTTTGACATTCACGAATAGTGTCTCGTCACTTCCAGTAGGCAGTGTGCACATTCAGAAGTTCCGAGCATCACTCTGAAACTATTAATCTATTGGCGGAATTCCAAAGCCAATGCACTTCCACGTGATGTACATATTCAGCGCGATGTAGCGAATAAAAAGTGGATGTATAAAAAGCCGGGGAGCAAAAGATTTCCCCCATATCGATTTTGATGTTCGTGGACTTTACTTCTGCGTGATTCATAAAAAAGAGATTGAGATTCGATGTATATTGGTCACAGACGAAAGTATTCAAGATTAATTATATTTGAAATATTGATAAAAGTATTGAAAAATATAATTAGTATGAAATGTACTAAAAGAAACAGTTTAAATTAATCACTTATTCATCATAAAAAACAATTTATACGAATGAATAGAGTGAAGCATTTGTACATAAACTAATTGAAAAAAAATTGTAGATTTTTATTACAAGAATGATATATTAAAATTAAAATTTAAATTTCATTGTAATATATGTCTAAAGAGTGATTATATTTTTATAAATTATACTTAAATCAAACATATTTGTTAAATAATAAAAAAAAGTACATAAAAATCCATCAACTTCAAAATATTAATTAAAGGATTAATTAAGAATTTCAACTTTACAGCTGTATCGAATGGGAAATAAGTTCGTCATTAGTCCTAACATCTATCATACGCTCGTTATTGTCATGAGAAACAGTACATAATTAATTTCGATGCAATCGTAATTAAATTCCACATCGTAATGATTGTATTTGGATTATCTGTTAAGTATGCGCTTGTAATTTGTTAAAGCATCAGGTCAGCGTTCACAAATTCATAGATTTCAGCAGTAATCACAATTTTATGAATTTCTCACATAATGTTACAAATACGGACACATTGCTTGAATTATTATCCAACTATAAAGTTGTCTTAATTTTTAAAATTCAAAAATTGAATTCAAAAAAATTCTGCATTATTGCATATATTTAGAAAATTACACAATTAAAAGACACAAAGAAAAAAAAAAGAAAAGCTTGACCAATCAAAATAAGTAAGCGTTGTTTCGTTTGGACAACAAATTTTGTCCTCCATAATCCCCAAAAGCCAATATCGTTTATAATTTTTTTGGTCTTTTCTTTTTTTTTTTTTTTTTTTTTTTTTTTTT
>JABFPJ010004459.1:0-13786 GCA_022817425.1 Gryon sp. ZL-2020 | reverse complement strand
CTCCGGCATTCGCCTAATGACCAGGGAACCACGAAAACCTGATCAAAGTGGCCGGTAGTAGGAATTGAACCCGCTACCTCCCGAATGCGAATCTGGCAGCCTTAGCCACTGAGCCAGCACGCTCGGTATATATATGGTGAATACAGGATCGATATATGGCCCAAATATGGTTTATATATGGTCCACTTATGGTCCAAATATGGTTCATATATGGTCAATACAGGATCGATATATGGCCCAAATATGGTTTATATATGGTCCACTTATGGTCCAATTATGGTTCATATATGGTAAATCTGTGACATATATGATCCATATATATAGTCAATATATGGTTCATATATGGTAAAAAATATGGTTCAAATATGGTCCTTGTATAGTCGATATATGGTTAAAATGCGGTTCATATATAGTTCATATAAGGTCCATATATGATTAAAATACGGTTTATATATGGTTCACATATGGTTCATATATGGTCAAAATATGGTTCATATATATTGGATATATGGTCCGTACATGGTTAATATATGGTTGATAATATGGACAATATATGAAGAATATATGAACAATATATGTTTTAAATTACAAGGGATATTATTATATATAGGATCTTGAAATGGAAAATAGTGGCGATAAAGTAGTGACCCGACTAGTTATATCTGAAATTAATCTAACAACTTGGCATCTCTCTCAAACGAGCAAAGATTAGTAAAGCTCAAGTCCCGCTGCTAGGGTGGCATAATGATAATAATTCTGGCAAACGTTGAGATTGCTTCACTTTCCATTAAATCACAAGAGCTGGAGATAGTTCTTGGGATACGACGTGGGTACGGATGCTAATTCGGTGCTACCGGTCCCATAGAAACACCGTGCTCGATTAACTTGAAACCAGCCAACTCCGGAGTTTCGACTCGTGATTTTATCCCCCGCGCTTAGGATGCGGACTGAACTTGCCGAGAGATAACAGGAAGCAGCGAATAACACACAAATCGTATTTAATGTTAAGATTATAAATAACTTTGAATCTCCATCATTACTTCTGTTTCGTAAACAACGAAAACTTCTTTTATTTGCAATTGTGTATTTCTTGCGTAGTTTCGCACTAACAAAACTAACCACACTAATGAAACTAACAAAACTATCCCGTAAGGAAAAAATATATATAAATGTATGTCAAAATATACAACTTTTTGCTTCTGAACTATGTTTCGTAATATATATTTATATATAGTTATGTTAAATGAAAATTGTTTAATACATTTTAGTAAAATTGTGTAATAAATTTTTTGCTTATATTAAAATATATTTTCTTAGTATCATATATAATTCTTTTGAAATTATATTAAAAAAATAAATGAAAAATTTAATTTTCAAGAAAAATAGCGAAATGTTTTTACTCAAAAAATGTAGAGTCAATATTTTATTATTTCTGTTTGATTATGAAAGTTTAGTTACTTATTAGTTTAATATAAATTACGACTATACAAAAAATAAAATAAGAAATATAACTAAATTAATAAATATACAAATAATTAATAATAATTTTATGTTTATCAATGTTCAATTATTTTATGTTTTTAAATGTTTAAATATAAAGGACGTACTTAAATTCAATAATTCACTTTACTTTTATTAAACTAATTGTACTAAATTATTTGAATAAAATTAACAAAAGTAACAAAATTACTTTTATTAATTATACCTATTATTATATTAATTAGTACTTATAATAATGAATAATTTTTTAACTTTTGTTTTAAAACTAATAAACATAATAAAATTAAAGAACTTAATACAATTACTGGCAATACAATAAACATGATAAAATAACTCTATTTTATCCTCCAAAAATTGAATCACAATTTAATTTCAACAAAAGCAACCAGTCTAATTAAAACGTTAATATTTACGTTTAATTATAACAGCCTAATTATCTTAATACAATTTCTGAAAATTACATAACAATATAACTAACGAAACTATTAAAATAAATAATAAAATTGAGAATAAAGACTAATTCCATTAAAAATGAACAAACTTATTGAATTTAACCAAACTATTTTAATACAATAAAAATACTTAAATACTTTGTTTTCACTGAAACTAAAAGTTTAATGTTTTCGTTTAATTATGAAAGACTAATTACTTAAATAAAATTGATGACAATTTAATAAAAGTACAAAACACTGATTCATTATTTTTACACCGAAATGTCAGTCTGAAATGTGACACTGTGCGTTCGAAAAATTAGAAGTAGACTTCAGACCGAAAAACAATCAGAAAAAAAGTCACACGACAAAAAATTAATAATAAAAGAAACGTATATTATAATGCAATATCTTTTAATTACCGTAATGCCAGTTATCGTTTGATCTCGAAACAGAACTTGCAATTGCAATGCAATGAAAATATGCTTTGAAGAAGGAGCATTTTATTTAAGACAGTATTGTGTTCTCTAATTAAATAAGAAATTCAATATAACTTATCGTTGTAATGATATTAATTAATTTGGAATTGGCCATTTATACAACTCCTTCAAACAATAATTGTAACAGATTACTTATTGTATTAATAACAATTTAAAAATAGTAATTTTTCATTTCAGAAATCTTCAATCTTATTATATATTTCATAGCGAAACTTATTATGGATTCATATATTGATCATATTTTGAAAATATATTATATAAAATATAGATATATAGACTATATATAAACCATATATCGATCATATATCGATCATATATGGATCATATATAGATCATATATAAACCATATATGGATCATATATTAACCATATATAAACTATATATGCACCATATATGAACCCATATAAGCACCATTAATGAAGCATATACGAATTATATATGCATAATATATGAACCACATATTAACCATATATGTACTATTAATGAACCATATACGAACTATATATACACCATATATGAATCATATATTAAGTATATATGCAATTTATATGAACCATTCATTAACCATATAGGAACCATATATAGACCATATTATAAACCATAGATTGACCATATATGAATTATATATGCAGCATATGTGAACCATATATGAAGCATATATAGACCATAATAAATGATTAAATAAATAAATAAATATATGAACCATGTATTGACCATATAACATGGTTCATATATGAACCATATATGGATTACTTATATAAAGTGTTAATACATTGGCAATATATACTTCATATGAGGAAAGTATGCAATATATATTGTGAATATATTACCAACATATCAATATATTAACCATATATGGATAATATATAATTCTTTTTATTAGCGTTACTATGATTTCTATGGAAATGTACTAGCAAATGTCTCTCAATGTAGAAACTTCCATGAACTCGCAACATCTTGAAATTAGGTTTCGGAAACATGAATTACCATATATCCATAATAACGCAATGCAAATATTTATGCAGGGCTATTTAAATTAATTCAATAAAATAATGCTCAATTTCTTTGAGTGAATTGAACAAATGAGCTGAGCGCAATTGGATAATTAATGTTGAACTATCGCAATTGCAATATCTGTTTGTATAGCTGCAGGGCTTTCCTTCTTAACTCTGTGTTTTAGCATTATAATATCTAGTATTGTTTTCGTTGAATCTATTGCGTTAAATGCGAAGCATCTCATTTTGCATCACCTAATCAAGCTACTTGACGTAAAACTTGGTTAAATAACGCACACACATTGGATCTAAATTTGCCATTAATGAATATTCCCATATTTGCGAATAATTCCACATTAGTGTAAATAACTGCAAATTGAATGATGTTCCGGATTTCATTATATTAATGGAAAAGTATTATTAACGAAACAATGTAAATTAAATTTACAAATTATTTATTATTATAATCCAATTATTTATATTATTTATGCCTTAACTGGACCACATTAGGATTTCCCAAACTTTATCTATATATGGAAGTCCTTTTTAGGGCCAAAAATGGCCCCGATAAGGGTTCCTGACTTTAAAACTAAAACTCCCTTGATAAAAATAAAACCGGGCATCCCACATTAATAATATGGCCATGATTTGGCCTACCTTATTATAACCCAATTCCTGTTTAGAGACAAAAATGGACATCCTTATTTTCAAATAGGGTTCCCACCTGGGCCCGATATGGTCATATTAATTTTCTCCAATTTTAAGGTGTGGCCTTATCTTGGCCATATTAATCTTATGAGTACCCGAATGGGTAACTTGGTTTCCATTTTGAACCCATATTTGAACCTGATTGCATTTTCTATCTTTTTTTTCAAAAAAGTAAGCTTTTCAGTCTCAAAAATGAACTTGATAAATTGATTTAGGGAACTAATTTATTGGACCGTCTTTCGCAATCTCCCGCCTATCGTAATCAGAATCTAATAATTCTCGCGTTGTTATTGAGTAATGGGCCAACCGTCATGTTGGAACGTTATATTGAATCGCATTGTTTGAATAATTAAATTCGCAAGAAATATGGCTAATATGAGTTTGAAAATATTTTAATACTTGACTCTCTCTGTGATGTACCGCTCATAAAGTCGAATATTAGTATTTTATTAAAATTTATTCGTCCGATCAAATTTTAACAACTTTCGTAATATTATTATAACGCTGCATCACAAGTGCATCAAAGACTCTCATTTCCGGGCAAAATGTTTACAACATGTTTGCCTCAATTCAATTGCATGAATAATACAAGCACAAATTGCTTTACATACATTTTAAATGAACAGAACATATTTATTTATAGATTAATACCCATACTTTATGGGACAACTTTATTATACTATACAACTTTATTATAAACCAAACATTTTAGCACTTTTTACATCAGTATTGGAAATTACAACTTCTTTCTATTTTCTAATACAACCTTAGAAAAATGGATCATATATTGTTCATATATAAAACATATATTAAGAAAAAATTACTCAAGTAATCATATTGATCATACATTAACCATATATGGATCATATATGTACCACAGACTGACCATATATGAACCAAATTTGGACCACATATGGACGATATATGTGACAGATTGAACATATAAAAAACAATATTAGACCATATACGAACCATATTTGGACCATACGTGGACCATGTATGAACCATATTTGAATCGTATATGGACCATATATGGATCATATATGTACCGCAGATTGACCATATACTGACCATTTGTGGACTATATATGAGCTATATATGGACGATACGTTAACCATGTGTGGACCATATATATATTATATATATATGTATTGACCATATATCCCTTACGGACGACAATATATCCAAATATATATACAAGATATAAAATCTATATTTCATATATATTCAAGATATATATCAAAGTATTTAACCTTGAAAATATAGACAAAATATAGGCGATTATATATCTAATATATATAAAAGCGGCAATAAGTATAATATCCAGTCTATATAATTTTGGATATATCTTCGTCCGTAGGGGATGAACCATTATTAGACCATACGTGGACCATGTATGAACCATATTTGAACCGTATATAGATCATATATGGATCATATATTCACCATATATGGATGATATATGTACCGCAGATTGACAATATATGAGTCATATATGGACCATATATTGACCACATATATGGAATAAGTAAACTGCTAATACAATACCAATATATGGCCTTCACCTATAAAATATGCAAATTTCTATGGTTAATATATTAACAATATATGAACAATATATAATTTGCTAAAAATAATACAATTACTTGTATGAAAAATATATGATTTCTTTTAATAGGGAAATGTGTCGAACTGAAATTCAACTTTGACAACCAATATCAATATTTTTGTAAAACGATTTCACCTTATAAGATGAAAAAATTTTTTCCCAAAGCTCAATTCTCTTCTCGCTTTTGATAAATGCTTTCATTCAGTTCAAAAGATCGCCGACGCTTCACTTCAAATTACAACAAATTGAAATATTTGAATTACGCAAATTAGATTCATATTTTTGTCATTCAAGTATCAGCACGTAAAAGGTGATATTCAAAGATGTGCGTATTAATATTTAAACAAAAATATTAAAACTAATGAAATGCATGCTAAACAATATGCATATCGACATAATCAAATGTGCATGAGTGTGTTCTGTATATTTTATTGCAGTTACATATATAAATATACTATCCATAACCTACATTTCTATTTTGTCCGCGTATTTCAATAATTAAACTTTGCAATAAATTTGCCCGAGATTCATCCGTCCACGATAAAATCCTGCCTTAAGAGTTCGTTTGTATTTTTCCGTTATTGATAATCAATAATTTGCTCGCGTACGTAAAGTCTGGCCTACACATTTTGTAAAGATTGAATTACTTCATAAGAATGGTAAATACAATTCCATTCATTACTATTTTTTGCCATGCAAAACCTAATTTTCATTTTTATTCTTAAATTCGTCGTTATTCTTTTTTTTTTTTTCACTAAAAATATCTCATTGATTGTTTGCAATATTGTAAAATACGTCCTTCATTAATGTTTTTAAAGATTTTCAATTGATAATGTTATAATTTATACAAACATTTCACATCATGAATATCATGATGGATGTTACAATAAATATCATGGATATTTTCGTGGATGTCATAACAGATATCATGGATGTTGCGTGGATGTCAGCATGGTTGTTATGATGGATATCATCATTGATGTTGTAACTGATATTATTATGGATGTTGTTATGGATGTAATAGATATTACTTGGATGTCACCATGGGAATAACCATTGATGTCATCATGGTTGGCACAATTGATATCATGCATGTTATCATGGATATCATCATGGATGTTGCCATTGATAAATGACAGATATTTTTATGATTATCATGAACATTTTCGTGGATGTTATCATGGATATCATGATATAATCGAATATCATGATAGATATCATCGTGAATGACACCATAGATGTTACCATGGGTATCAGCATCAATATCATCATAGATACCATGGATGTTATAATATAATCAAATATCATGATAGATATTACCATGGATGTCACCATGGGTATATCCATTGATATCATCATGGATGTCATCATTGATATCACCATGGATGTCACCATGGGTATAACCATTGATATCATCATGGATATTATCATTGATATCACCATAGATGTCACCATGAATATCATGGATATTATCGTAGATGTTACCATGGGTATCAACTTGGGTATCATTATGGATACCATTGTCATCATCCTAAATATCATCATGAATATCATCATTAATATCATCATAAATATCATCATGACTATCATCATGAATATTATCATGAATATCAGCATAAATATCATCATGAATATCATCCGGAATATCATCATGATTATCATCACGAATATCATCATAAATATCATGATTTGTCTATTGATATCATTAGTGATAACTTCAGCGATAACTTTTTTCATACAAAACTTGTCAATATCTAGATAAATTCTACCTTTGAAAAATCGATTTGAATTTCCTTCCTATGCATTTTTCCATACATTTCATAAAATATAAAAACAGTGTATTAAATTATATGAATATAATATTTGATTGAAAATTGGGCGAATAACTGTTTTTGTGTATGCAAATAAAGAACATTTATGTTATATCTTTTGTTACGATAACCCCGACGAGATGTAAAGAGAAATGTCACGTCGTAGACTTGTTGAAAAGTCAAGTCGTTTCATAAAGTTGATTCATAAAACACTCATTAGTTTGTGTCAGTTCTTGTGACTTGAGAAAGATTTTGCGATGAACTGAAATTCCCACTATTCTCTTTCATAATTTTGTGTATAAATCATCGTAATGAACTCAAATTGATTGCTCCACAATATCATTTCAATTGAATATGAAAAATATTGTCCTTTTGTTATCAAATCTGGAACATTTCTCAATTAAATCATAATAACCAAATTTGATTTAAAAAAAATGACCTACTTTTTTTGTTCATCATTTTCTAAAACTAACAATATCAAAATGATGATTTGAAATGAAAATACACAAATTTCTGTGGCGATTTTATTATTTCGTTATTAATTAACGTGATTAAAGTGAAACTTATTTGAAAAGTTGAGTCACAAGCTGCTGTGAAGTCAAATAGAATACCTAAAGAGTTAATGAAAAACTTTCATGATATTCATTATCACATTCAACTTTATATTAGAAACAAAAAGTTCTTTTCCCTTAGTCCCTGAATTCTATAGCTGCTTAAATTTCTTTAAGCGAATTAATATTTAATGCCTTTTCTTTTTGAGAATATTCAGATTTTCAGAACTTTATATTGTATTTTCATTATGCATCAAAAAATGAATTATTATTATGATTCATTTATGCATTTAACGCAACATTTTTGCGCAACTTGAAATTAAACAGTTTTGCACTGATATTAATATTCCTTGGGAAACATATAATAATCGTCTGATGAGTTTGCGATCAGTCAAATTTCATAAAATTAATTTAATAAATTTAATTGTTGTGATTATGCCATCGTCGTAGATGAATGCATATTATTGAAATTATTCCGACGCAGTTTTGCCGGATGATTGCATTTGTTTAAGATTATTTGTAGAATTTTGGGTATTAAGATAATTAAAAGAAACATTCTTTTGTTATTATCTATGAGCAGAATTTGACTTTTTTAATTTGACAAGAAACGAATTCAAAAGCAGAATCTTTTTTTAATGAAAAGTAGAACTGATTGAACACATGGATGACTTCGAATTATTATAACAAAATTATTTTAAAAGACTTAACGAATCTATGTCGCTTTAAGGGTCTTTAAAAGTCATTCTAAAATATTACTTGTGCAATCTTCATTTTGAGACTTGGTCGACTATATTTATGGACTATTTGCATAGTAAGTTGCGTTGCAAAAAAAGAAAGTAAACAAAACAATATAAGCAAAAGAACGATAAAAAATGTAAACAAAACAAAGTAATTAAATACAATGTCAAACAAGGAATGTAAACAAAGAAGGTAAGAATAATAATAAATAATGCAATATAAATAATGAAATGTAAACAATACAATACAAACAAAGTAAGGAAAACAAAGAAAAGTAAACAATACAATGTAAACAAAAAAAGGTAATCAAATACAATGTCAAGCAAGGGATGTAAACTAAGAAGAGAAAAACAGAAAAGTAAACAATGGAATGTAAACGAAGCAAGAAAAATGAATTAAAGTAGCCAATGTTATGTAAATAAAGGAAAGTAAACGAAATAATAATATATATATATAATATTTTACTTTGATACAAAAAACAAATTACTTTTTATTATTATAAAATAAACAATTAAAATAAATACAATTAAATATATATAATTAAAGATTGAATAATTTTTAAAATTTTGAAAAATCATTCTTTCATTTACCAAAATCCAAAAAACAAGTTAAATTATACATCCTCAAGTTATGTCACATCCGTGAAAAGTAATTCTTTGAATTAAAGACAAATTTTTATACATTCCATGGGCAGATCTGACCAGCTGGCTATGTGAAATGTAAAGAGGACCAATACGCGAAGTACGTGAGAAAAAACAAAACAAAAAAAATACACATAACGCTTTTTTGTGAAAACATGACGATAAAAAAAGTTATATTGTACATTCGTGACTGGCAAAAGAAATCTCAAACAAATTTATTGTCCCTTATTTTGCATATGTGTTTAAATAGTGCAGTTTTGCAAATCATTTTATTTCATACATTTTGGTGAAATAAAAAGATACTTTAACTTCAACACGATAATTAATTTTATTTATTTTTATTTTTTTTAAATTTAATTTGATTTATTATGTTTTATCATAATATTTCAATTATTTCTGCGATTATATGTTCGATTGATTTGTACATTGTGGAATATTTTGCATGAATTTAATTATATTGAGTTTGATTAAAGTTATAATTAAGATAAATCAAGAATAACTGGTGTTCCATATTATTTTGTTGATTATGAGGCAAATTAAACAATAAAATGAAAATAAATAATAATAAAGTAAAGAAAGAGAAATGCAATGTAAACAAAGCAAGGAAAATAAATAAAATTAAACAAAGCAAGGAAAATAAAAAAAGTAAACAAAGCAATGTATACAAACAAAGTAAACAATACAACGTAAATAAAGAAAAGTAAACAAAGCAAGAAAAACAAAACAAATTGAATAATACAATGTAAACATGGGAAAGTAAACAAACCAATGTAAACAAAGTAAAGTCTTCACTGTTTATATTATTTTTCTCGATATAATTTATTATCATAATATTTCAATTATTTCTGTTATCACTGGTTTAGTAGATTTCTTCATTCTGGATTATTTTTCACGAATTTAATTAAATTGTATTTTATCAATGTTATAATTCGAAAAAAATTGAGAGAAGAATTGGAGAATTCCTTATTATCTTTTATTTCAATTGAATCTGCACAAATTTAATTTTTGAAACTCCGTATTCCAGATAAATTAAATTGCATGTTTAACACAATTGATATAATGAAACATTTCCGAAGTAAAAATGTGATTAGTTTTGTCAAGCTTTAAAAAGGCACTATCAAGGCTGAAGTTAGGTTACCTGAATTAGGTTTATCTGTTAAGAACCTTAAAAGTAAGTAACATAATTTTTTTAATAAATAATAATTTAATTAAAAAATGAATTTAAATATAATTTACGAAAAATATAATTTGAAGAAAATTAAAACTAGATTTTTTAAATTCTGGTCAGTTTCTAGCTAGTTACTAGATTAATTAAATTAAAGCTATTTTGAAGGCTATGACGAAATTGTTTCTTGGATTTAAACTAAAATTAAGATATACATTTTCCAAGTAAGAAAAATTATTATAAAAATTATCAAAGCTCATAATACTTACAAAAAAAAAAAAAAAAAAATTATATACGTTCCGTAATTGAAAATAATAATAACGTAAAATAATATGTCCCAATTATGAATACGAGAAAATATATCAAAAATAAATCATACATTTTGCAGAATTATTATAAGAAGATTTCCAGGTAATACTGCAAAATTATATACGACATTTAGATGTAAAGATAAAATAGTCAAAGGAAATTACACATTTATAATATGAACAGCGAATAAAATGGAACAGTTGAATGTATTTTTAATATCAGCAAAGGTTTTTTGTTATTTGAAAAAAAATGTTAACGGTTATTTAAAAAAGCTTATTTTCGTTTAAGTCCTATTAATGCTAATTAATATGTTGTATAAAGTTCAAAATTAATTTTACTCGATCATAATTATAACATTTCAGGCCATATCCGTTTAATGTGCGCAAAAACAAATGTTGCTTAATTACAAAGATCAAACGAAATAGAAACGAAGGGAACAAAAACCCAAGTGAAATGAACTAAAAACGTGCCATTCCGAATTTAATAAAAGCTTCTTGAGAGTGCGATAAGCGAAAACCGATTTCATTATACCTTTCGTAGTTTTTCGTGTGTGTTTTCTGCTGATTGTCGCGTCGTAGCATTTACGTCGTTTTTTCTTTTAATTTGTTTTTTAACAATAATATATGAAATCGTCCCTACTAAAAAGAATCATATATTGTTCATATATTGTTAATATATTATTTTGAGCAAAAAATATATATTTTTCATATATACATATTTGCAATTTTTCCAAATATGAGCAATATATGGTCCATATATAGTCAATATATGAACCATATATGGTTCATATATATTCCATATATGATTCATATATGGTTAATATATATCGTTCATTTATGGTTCATATATGGTTCATATATGGTTCATTTATGGTTCATGTATGGTCCATATATAGTCAATATATGGTCATTTTATGGTCCATATATGTTCCATATATAATCAATATATGGCCAATATATTGTCAATATACGATAATATATGATATTTAGAATAATATATTGTTAACATATATTTTATATATGGACAATATATGATCCTTTTTGCTAGAAATTTATTTGAACAATTCAATTAATTTATTTATTTAAACGGAATATTACTTCATTTCTATATCGAATGCATTATACATACTGATATTTAAAAAAGAAAAAAATTTTATCTCAGTGTTGTGCAATCGTACTATATATATTATTGATATAAGAGTGGCTTATCACCGGGAATTTCATACGCCCGGAAACACTCAAAGGCGCGCGATATCGTAAGCCGGGATATCATCTGATAATGCTGAAGCTTAAGATGTAGTAGTATTAGTTGATTAAATGATAGCTTAGAATTTTATATGATCTACTAAAAGTTTTTTGCATAGAAAAATTAAATAAATTTTGTTTTATAATTTTTAATAGAAATGAAATTAAAAAATTGAAAGTCAAACGTAATAAATTGTTTTAACAAATCCGATTTGAGTGTCGAAAAACAATTTTTCAGTGTAAACAATTCATTAAATTGGAAACAAAAAAAAATAAAAACATGTACTTTTATGCCTGACGTAAAAGCTATTTTATCACTTACGCATCAAAAAATTCGCTTTTCTTTGCTTTTAGTTGAAAAATTTGTTTTTGAAGATTATATTTTTCAACATTTTATTTCAAAAATCCAATTTTTAATCATAATTAAGTAAAACTAACAATTACAAACGGATTTCTTTTTAATTTAAATTTCGTTTCCTACGTAAAATTATAAAAAAATTAATTATTAATAAAAAGTAGAAAAATTAAAGAGAACCAATTTTTAGTGTAGTAAAAGTCACTTTAGTGTTTTATAATATTTACTGCAAATAAATTATCATAAAAATTGAAAGTCAAACAACTTGCGTTTGTTGTAACAAACCTGATTTGAAAGTCGAAAAACAATTTTTCAATGTAAACAATTCATTAAACTGAAAAAAAAATATTTACTTTTATGTCAGACGTAAAAGCTGTTTTATCACTTACGCACCAAAAAACCCGGTTTTCTTTTCTTTTAGCCAAAAAAATGATACAAAATGTACGCTTGTTGTCCCTTGAGAGTGCACAAATACTTTCTACTGTACATTTATATTTCATCTACGTGATTTATATGAAATAAAATGGCGTATTCAAAAAATATGATACTTTTTTTAATCTTTTGTCAAAAGTAGACATATATATAAGCTTCACTCTATATATATATAGTTACAATCGTTTTATAAAGACAGAATGTGGATTTTTATTTGATATATGATCTATATATAGTCCTATATATGGTCTATTTATGGTTCATATATGGTCTATATATGATCCATATATAATTTATATATGGTTTATATATGATCCTTATATGGCCCATATATGATCCACATATGAAGGATATATGAACCATATATAATACATATATGGTCAATATATGATCTCTATATGGTCTATATATGGACTATATATGATCCATATATGATCGTTATATATATGGGTCGAGAGCTATATATATAGCTCCGATCGTTTTATAAACACAGAATGTGGATTTTTATTTGAAAAAATTAAGTAGGTTTTTATTCGAGTCTCGCAAAGTCCGATAATGAAGAAACTTTTGTGTGAGAAAACTTGATAGCACCCAAAGGTATCAAGCTGCTCGCACGAAGTTTTCGTGGCGTTCGAATTGCGATGCAGTCCTCGTGTCAAATAATCACTCGTGCGCTTTAAGCTGCTCTCGAGGACCCTTTGAATATTCATACTGTGATCCGAAATAATTCGAGATTATGGACGCAAAGCGAAATCCTTCGATAGTTTTCCTCGGAATTTCTCTCCGTGGCAAAGCAA